>SJYC01057651.1:0-16462 GCA_006408675.1 Madoqua kirkii
TGCAGCCATGAAATTAGAAGACGTTTACTCCTTGGAAGAAAAGTTATGACCAACCTAGATAGTATATTCAAAAGCAAAGACATTACTTTGCTGACTAAGGTCCGTCAGGTCAAGGCTATGGTTTTTCCTGTGGTCATGTATGGATGTGAGAGTTGGACTGTGAAGAAGGCTGAGCACCGAGGAACTGATGCTTTTGAACTGTGGTGTTGGAGAAGACTCTTGAGAGTCCCTTGGACTGCAAGGAGATCCAACCAGTCCATTCTGAAGGAGATCAACCCTGGGATTTCTTTGGAAGGAATGATGCTAAGGCTGAAACTCCAGTGCTTTGGCCACCTCATGTGAAGAGTTGACTCATTGGAAAAGACTCTGATGCTGAGAGGGATTGGGGGCAGGAGGAGAAGGGGCGACAGAGGATGAGATGGCTGGATGGCATCGCTGACTTGATGGACGTGGGTCTGAGTGAACTCCGGGAGTTGGTGATGGACAGGGAGGCCTGGCGTGCTGCGATTCATGGGGTCGCAAGGAGTTGGACACGACTGAGCGACTGAACTGAACTGAACTGAAACATAACCACATTTCTAATGCAGATATCTGTGGGTCAATTTAATTCACAGCATAATCTTCATTACTTTTGATACAATTGCTAAACTATACCATAGCCCCGCCATATATTTTCTACAGCCTTTCACTTTTTCTGATGGTGAAAGGCAGGCAACAGTTTTTGGAGGTACCAAACTACCTCCAGAGAAAGATATTGCTTCCTTTCTTCAGTCCCAAATGAACAATGTATTGTTTTTTCCCAAATGCAACCAAACACAACCCCCAATTTTTAAAATATGCCTTTGAATCAGGAGAACATAGGAAAGTCTAGAACGACTATGCAACTATTTTTAAAAACAGACTTTTTAAAAGATATCCAAACTTTAAACGCAATCTAATTTTGCTACAGCATGTCTTCAGCTTATGCTGTTCTCTGGTACATCTGTCAAGAACAGCTTCTGGCATTTTCTGAGCCAAGGAAATTAAACGGTGGAACGAAAAGATTTCCACTATCAGTTAATAATCTCTACTATTTCATGATCTTTTGCAAGTGCCCCCAATTTAGCTTTCTTCTATTTCTTTTTACACCATTGCTTTTTTTTTTTTTCTTTTCTTTTTGTCCTTTGCACTTAGTTGAAGGATAGTCCCCAATTGGCTCATTTTCTTTATCTCATTTCCAGCAGCTCTTGTCAGCTTCAATTTTGGTTTTAGTAGACAGAGTCTAAATACTCACTTGGACACAGGATTTTAGCATCCTAAACAGCCAGGCCCATCAGTGTCAGCCACACAGTCTACGAGCCCACTGTGTCTAACACCTGTATATATAGCTTGTTGCTGTCTGGTTGTTAAGTCGTGTATGACTCTGCGAACTCAAGGACTGTAGCCCACCAGGTTCCTCTGTCCATGAGATTCTCCAGGCAAGAATACCGGAGTGAGTTGCCATTCCCTTCTCCAGGGGATCTTCCTGACCCAGGGACTAAACTGGAGTCTCCTGCTTTGGCAGGCGGGTCCTCTGCTGCTGAGTCAGCAGGGAGGCCTATACATGCAGATAGAAGGCACTATTCCATGACCAAGGGTCTTTGGAATCAGTGGCACAAGCACCCATTTAATTCTGTTTCACACCTGCTTTACTTCCTTTGATGGTTTTAACATATTTTGGGGAAGAAAGGCTTCCAAAATGTTTCTTCCAGGTGAGAGGAATAAGAAGCAACAGGTGGTGTTGCATCATATGACAGTCCCCCTGGAGGAATGAGACAGGAACCCTTCTCAGGAGCTCCAGCTCCTGGAGAACAAAGGAGAAGAAACACCAAAGAATACAGGGCAGCATTTAGGACCCAGAGGCAGTCCCTTTTAGGCTTAGAAAAGGCTCCCTAACTACTGATGATACTCACTTTGCTTTCCTTAATTATTTGTCTACATTTATCTCTTCTTTCAGAATTTATTGGATGGTAAAGGTCTGACTAGCCTTTTCCCCTCAGTTTTGTGGCCAGCCTCTCATATTATTTGTTGAATAACCTTTATCTTTTTCACTGGTTGGAGATACCTGTGTTAGAACATCTGAATTCCTTCTGTGCCTTAGTATCTATTTCTTTTTTTTTTTTCCCTATTTCAGGGATTGGCAAACTGTGGCCCATGGGGCAAATCAAATCTGCAGTGTGTGTTTGTAGAGCTAGTTTGTGAGCTAAGAATTATTTTTATATTTTTAAACAGTTGCATGTTTGCATGGGGGGAACCCAATATTTTATGACACATGAAAATTATATAAATTTCAGATTTCAGGGGACATAAAATTTTAGTGGAGCACAGCACACTCATTTGTTTGTGTTTTATCTATAGTCACTTTTGCACTATAACAGAGATGGCTAGTCTGCCTGATGAAGTCGAAAATAAAATTGTCTGGCCATTCACAGAAAACATTTGCCAACCGTGATATTTCATTGATCTATGCACTTATTCTAAATTCATAAATGACAAGGCACATTTCACTGGAGATTACTTCTTGTTTATTTTTCCAAGTTCAACAGATAATTATTCAATAAAATTACTGTTACTAGGACTGAATGTCTGTGTCCCCTCCCCGCTTAATCCCTATAGTAATGCCCTACCCCACAATGTGACGGTATTGAAAGAAGTCCTCGGGAAGGAGTTAGGATTAGATGAGGTCAGGCAGGTTGAGTCCTGAATTGCTAAGACTGTTGCTGTTGTTCAGTTGCTAAATCATGTCCAACTCTGCCCCCTCATGGATTACAGCCACTCAAGGCTTCATGGTCCTTCACAATCTCTCGGAGTTTGCTCAAACTCATATCCACTGAGTTGGTGATGCCATCCAACCATCTCATCCTCTGTCGTCCCCTTCTCCTCCCGCTTTCAATCTTTCCCAGCATCAGGGTCTATTCCAATAAGTCGGCTCTTCAAGTTAGGTGGCCAAAGTATTGGAGTTTCAGCTTCAGCATCAGTCCTTCCAATGAATATTCAGGGTTGATTTCCTTTAGGATGAACGGATTGGATCTCCTTGCTACCTAAGGGATTGTCAAGAGTCTTCTCCAACACCACAGTTCAAAAGCATCAATTCTTTGGTGCTCAGCCTTCTTTATGGTCCAACTCTCACATCCATACATGACTACTGGAAAAACCACAGCTTTGATTATATGGACCCTTGTTGGCAAAGTAATATCTCTGCTTTTTAATACACTGACTAGGTTTGTCATAGCTTTTCTTCCAAGGAGTAAGCATCTTTTATTTTCATGACTGCAGTCACCATCTGCAGTGATTTTGGAGCCCAAGAAAATAAAGTCTCTCACTGTTTCCTCTTGTAAGCAGAGATGCCAGAGCTCTTTCTCTTCCTTCCTCCCACCCCCCCATAAAAAAGGCCGTGTGATGACACAGTAAGAAACACCCAACTTGGACCCTGCTGGCGCCCTGATCTCAAGCTTCTAGGCTCCAGAGGGGTGAGAAAATAAACTCCTGCCACACAAGTCACATAGTTAATGGTGTTTTGTTAAGCAAACTAACACAGTTCTCCAAAATTTTCATTGGAATGGTAATTGCATGGTAATATTATACATGAATTTGGTAGGATTGACCTTGACCTTATCATATTTACTATTTTCACCCAGGATCATGGCATGCCTCTACTTCTCATTTATTTTTTAATTTCTCAGAAAAGTATTTTAGCTTTCTTCTATACATCTCCTATTTTTATTATTAATTCATTCTGGAATATTGTACATTTGGAAGTATTTCCCGGAGAAGGCAATGGCAACCCACTCCAGTATTCCTGCCTGGAGAATTCCATGCACAGAGCAGCCTGGAGGGCTAGAGTCCACGGGGTCGCAAAGAGTTGGACATGACTTAGTGACTAGACCACCGCCACAAGAATTTCCAATAGAATCCCTCTTCCATTCCAATTGTCTGAGTGTGGCTGAGACGAGGAAAGCCTCATTAGTTTCTTGCATTGTGTCTAATCACTTTTCTTGATTCTTTTTTTTTTTTTTTTACTTCTGGTAACAACTTTTTATTTGCAATAATAATAGAGATTATAGAATAAACGCTTCCAATTTTTCTCTAATTCTTCAAGCTTTTCTTTTCGCTGCCTGCACTGACTACTATTGAATGTAACTGACTAAATCTGCTGTGCTGCCACGATCATTTTAGTGGGAGGACGGAAGGAGCAAGAGCAGTTCTAGATCCCTGGCAGCAAGACCCAGGATCGATCCTCCCTCTAAATCTGTTTACATCCTCCTCTGTGTTCCTGTATTTGTATCCCCTTTTATTGGTTCTCTCTTATCTCTCACTTGTCCATAACATATAATGGAATCATATTTTTAAATTATTGTCATTCTACATATTGATTCTATTTCTGTTCTTAATTTAAGAGAAGAAGCTTCATCCATGAAGTCATCCAGGAAGGTGTTTGTCAGCTACTGCCCTCCTGGCTTCCCAGGGGGCTCAGTGGTTAAGAATCCGCCTGCCAATGCAGGAGATGCAAGAGAAGCAGATTTGATCCCTGGGTCAGGAAGATTCCCCTGGAGGAGAAAATGGCAACCCATTCTAGTATTCTTGCCTGGGAAAATCCCATGGACAGAGGAGCCTGGTAGGCCACAGTCCACAGGGTCATAAAGAGTTGGACATGACTGAGCGATTGCACACGCATACACACACACACTCCAGTTACCTGGCCCCACTGGAGACTCAGAGAATTCTACACTGAATCTCATCCATTCTCTGGAAGGGACAAGAGACCCACTCTTGGTAGAACTCTGGTGAGGAAGACAAGGCTCCAGAAAAGCAGACTTCTCTTTTCGCATGCTTTGACTTTCCTTTTTTACCGTGTGCACCATAGTAATAATAAATTTCAAGGCTTCTGACTTTAAGGAAAGTCAGAATCAAATTTAAACGATAATTCTTAAATAAAAAGAGAAAACAGTGAGCCATTTAAGTACCTCCCAACGAGGTAGAAAGTGAAGTCGCTCAGTCATGTCCGACTCTTTGCGACCCCATGGATTGTAGCCCATGGAATTTTCCAGGCAAGAGTACTGGAGGGGGTTGCCATTTCCTTCTCCAGGGGATCTTCCTGACACAACAATCAAACCTGGGTCTCTACTGCAACCAGGTAGAGAAGAGGCCAACTGAAGCACTCAAACTCCAGCTACTGCCCAGCGCTGCCAAAGACCAGCTACAAGCAAATTTCTGCACCACCTCGGGGGAGGAGGCACCTGACCTGAGGCAGGAAGGGGGGCTGGCGGAGACTTCCTGGACCAGGAGAGTTCAGCGCCAAGGGAAGGGATGACAGTAGTCATGTGAATGACCTCATGTGGCTGGGGGGCAAGGGTTTGGATCGTGCCTCCACCTGCCACTGATAATACAATATGGAGTAGTTCTTTCACACCTGAGCCTCAGCCTCTTCATCTGTGAACCTGGGGGTTAAGTGATCTCTGTCTATCTCTGTTTCTATCAATACTGCTACCTCTACCTATCAATACCGATTATCTACCTGTCACTCATTTGTCTACCTACCTACTCTCTTTCTTATTATGATAGAACTGTCTATTATCTACTTATTTATGCCTATCTTGAGGAAACTCTGGGACACAGTGGAGGCCAGGAGAGCCTGGCACACAGAGTTGGACATGACTTAGTGACTCAGTGACAACAACAAACATTCTACTTCTCTATCATCTACTTATTTTTTAATATCCATCTATCTGTCTCTCTATCAATGGTGTGTGTGTGGGTGTGCTCCGTCACTCCATCGTGTCTGACTCTAAGACCCCATGGACTGGAGCCTGCCAGGTTCTTCTGTCCATGGGATTTTCCAGGCAAGAATACTGGAACAGGTTGCCATTTCCTTCTCCAGGGCATCTTCCTGACTCAGAGGTCGAACCTGCATTTCCTCTGTCTCCTGTGTTGGCAAGCAGAAACTCTATCACTGGGTCATCTGGAAAGCCTATTATCTACCTATTTCTTTATATAGGTCATCCATTCATCTACCTACCTATCTTTCTATTGATCATCTATTTTTTATATCTATCTATGTATCTAACTATCTATCATCTATCTGTGTAGATAAATGGATATGCATACAGACATGGGTAGCTTCCCCAAAAGCATCTATATTACAAGCTCAAGGCCTCTTGCCTTCACTTGCCCACTGTCATCATTTCAAGATGACTTTTCATCACCATGTGTACTGTGATAATACATCACCCACCAGAGTCTGCAGACTTACAAGGTAACCTGGCTGCAGGCCTTTCTCCAACCATCTGTAGACGAACACGGACATGTCTGGGCAAACAGAGACAGCCAGTTAGCTACCTGAACACATCCCCTGGGACACACAACAATCCAGGTCCCTGTTAGCTGCTGATTAGATTAGTTTGTCTCCTACACTGAAATGAAGCCTTGTAGCAGACATAATGAAATTTAATTAACTGTACATTTTCTTTCTGCCACATTTGTCAGAATTCATGAGCTGACCTAGAATCGCCTGGTACAAGCATTTGCTTGCTTGGAAAAACCTTGGGCAGGAAGACATGGATGTAACTAAGTAGGAATGAGTGTACGAGATGCTGACAAAATGGGCAGATCTGCGAACTCCTTGCAGACGTTGACACCAGCTGCTCTGTGAAAGCACGTTTCCATTTTGAATTCCCACATCCATAAAGTGGAATTATTTTCTTAAACCCTAAGCTCTCTGTAAAATGGTCACAGACAAGTCCAAAGTTACAATGCCAGTCTGCCACAAAAAACAAATGAGATAAATAAAATCACTGCTTTGTTTTTCTTCCAAATACAGTACAATCCTATCAGACTTGAGACGAAAAAAACCTGGGTAGTAGAATTTGGGGGCAAGCTTATTCTTGTCTAATGCAGAATTGAGTCCAATATCTGTCTTTGATAAAGAAGTCCGCATGTTCTCACCTATTATATGAGGCCTGCATTTGCATTTATTTCTCTATCCTACAGTTACTAGAATAGAACATGGGTGCTTAGAAAACAATAAAAGGAACAGTATCTCTTCATTCCACAAGAGCCAGAGTTAGACCTCATGGTAGTAAGGTGGTGCCAGATGCCCATGACAATCTTGCCAATAATTGGTGTGATCATCCTTTTACATTAAGTCGTGTTGGCCTGTGGGTGGTGGTATTTTCATTGTGATTTTAATTTGCATTTTCCTGCTGACTAATAAATCTGAAGCCCTGTGTGCTTATGGGGCTCTTCATATATCACCCTTTGTGAAATGTCTGTTCAGATCGTCTGTCTAATATTTAATTAGGTTGCTCTTCTTCATATTGTTGGATTCCAGAAGTTCTTTATATATTCTGGATAAAACACACTTTTGTCAATCCTATATTCTGCAATTCTCTTTCTGAATTTTGTCTTACCTACTCATGTTGTAAATAGAGTTTCTGATGAAAAAATTTTATTGTTAAAGGTTATTATTTTCTGTTTCCTGCATAAGAACTGTCTATTCTAATGCCAACAAAACTGTTCTTTCATGCTTTCATCTAAGAAGCTTCAGAGTTTTAGCTTTTCCATTAGCTACAATTAGATGGTTCACCTGGATTTAATTTCTTTTATGATGATGAATAGAAATTTTTTTTTCTTTTTTACATCTATGTCCACATTTTTTTTAGCACCATTTTGAATGAAAAGACTTTAATTTACCCATGAGATGATTTTTGCATCTCTGTCTAAAATCCAATGATTATATTAGCTGGGTCTGTTTATGAATTCCCTATGTTGACATATCAGGTGGTCCCCATGGCAGTATCACAGTTTTGATTCCTAAAGCCAAGCAAGGTAAGTAGTTTAACTTTGTTCTACTTTTAAAACATTACTTTGATTCTCCTAAATCCTGAATTTCAATATAAATTTTACATATCAGTTGATAAATATCTACAAAAAGCCTTTTGGAATTACAATCAGGATTGGTTGGCTATACAAAACAACTTTGAGATAATTTATAGTTTAATAATGTTGAGCTTCTCAGCCATGAATATAGCATATTGGTCCCCTTACTTTGGTCTTTTACAAATGTTTTTCAGGGGGAAAAAAGTACCCTATGACATCACTTACAGGAGCACGTCAAGGCTGTATACTGTCACCCTGCTTATTTAACTTACATGCAGAGTTCACCATGAGAAACGCTGGGCTGGAAGAAGCATAAGCTGGAATCAAGATTGCCAGGAGAATTATCAATATGCAGATGACATCACCCTTATGGCAGAAAGTGAAGAAAACTACAGAGCCACTTGATGAAAGTGAAAGAGGAGAGTCAAAAAGTTGGCTTAAAGCTCAACATTCAGAAAACTAAGATCATGGCATCTGGTCCCATCACTTCATGGGAAATAGATGGGGAAAGAGTGGAAAGGCTGTCAGACTTTATTTGGGGGGGGCTCCAAAATCATTGCAGATGGTGATTGCAGCCAGGAAATTAAAAGATGTTTACTCCTTGGAAGAAAAGTTATGACCAACCTAGACAGCATATTTAAAAGCAGAGACATTACTTTGCCAACAAAGGTCCATCTAGTCAAGGCTATGGTTTTTCCAGTAGTCATGTATGGATGTGAGAGTTGGACTGTGAAGAAAGCTGAGTGCCAAAGAATTGATGCTTTTGAACTGTGGTGTTGGAGAAGGCTCTTGAGAGTCCCTTGGACTTCAAGGGGACCCAACCAGTCCATCCTAAAGGAAATCAGTCCTGAATATTCATTGGAAGGACTGACACTGAAGCTGAAACTCCAATCCTTTAGCTACCTGATGAGAAGAGCTGACTCATTTGAAAAGACCCTGATGTTGAGAAAGATTGGGGCCAGGAGGAGAAGGGGACGGCAGAGGATAAGATAGTTGAATGGCATCACTGACTCAATGAACATGAGTTTAGGCAGGCTCCAGGAGTTGGTGGTGGACAGGGAGGTCTGGTATGCTGCATGCAGTTCATGGGGTCACAAAGAGGGACTGAAATGAATGAATGAATACGTAGATCTAAAATATGACAGAAATGAACTTACCTACCAAACAGAAACAGGCTCCCAGACATAGAGAGCAGACTTGTGGTTTCTAGGGGCTGGAATAGGGAGGGGCTGGGAGTTGGGGGTTAGCGGATATAAACTACTCCCTAAATAATGGATGATCAGCCAAGTCCTACTGATGGCACAAAGTCAATAACCTGTAAAACACATAAGGGAAAAGAATATGAAAAAAGGATATGCATAACAGAATCGCTGCTGTACACTGGAAACTGACATGACATTGTAAATCAACTATATTTCAATTTCCAAAAAAGGTCTGTCAGCAGCTGTATAGTTTTTAACATAGGGATCTCACATGTCTTTTTAAAAATGTCTTTTTAAATACTTTTTTCTATAACTGTAAAGGGAATTATATTTTTGCTTTTCTTTTCCATTTTTCTCCTGTCACTATATAAAAATATTACTGATTTTTATATAGAAGTTTTGCGTCTCTCAACGTTCCTATGTTGTTGTTCAGTCATTAAGTCATTTCCAACTCTCTGCAACAGCCAGAACCAGACATGGGCAGTTCAAAACTGGGAAAGGAGTGTGACAAGGCTGTATATTGTGACCCTGCTTATTTAACTTCTATTCAGAGTGCATCATGCAAAATGCCAGGCTGGATGAATCACAAGCTGGAATCAAGACTGCCAGGTGAAATAGCAACAACTTCGCTTTATTTCCATATTAGTTCTACTAGTTTTCAATAGGTTCCTCATGATTTTCTGTGTAAATAGAATTTGTCCTGTGAAAACAGACTGTTTTACTATTATTTCCTATGTTTCCTCTTAATTCTTTCTGTCTGTCTTATATGGCCTTCAAGAAAACCGAATACAAGTGCCCTGTCCCATACCCTAAATGGAAAGTGTTCAATATCTGACTGTTGAGTGAGATGC
This sequence comes from Madoqua kirkii, assembly GCA_006408675.1. NCBI lineage: Eukaryota > Metazoa > Chordata > Mammalia > Artiodactyla > Bovidae > Madoqua > Madoqua kirkii. Next base: position 9,947 of record SJYC01057651.1, read on the forward strand.
TAGCTGTATGATTCTTATATATGCCCTTTATCAGTTTCAAAGTGTTTCCTTCAGTTCTAAGTTGCTGAGGGCTTATAGAAGATACTGAATTTTGCCAAATACCATTTCCATTTATTGCAATCTTCACATAATTGTTCTCCTTTATTCTGTAAATGTGGTGGACTAAATCGATTAAAATTTCCCATTAAACCTACCCTGCATTCTTAGAATAAAACAACATGATCAAGATAAAGTATCTTTTGTATATACTGGTAGATCTGATTTACTGAAATTTCAGTAAGAATTTGCATATAAATCATTAAGAACATGGGTTAGTTAATTTCCTTATTCTGAATAATTTTATTGGATTCTGGTATCTGGGTTATCCTGGAGAAGGAAATGGCAACCCACTCCAGTATTCTTGCCTGGAAAATTCGATGGACGGAGGAGCCATGGGGTCCCAAAGAGTTGGCCACGACCGGGCACATCAGCATCTGTGAGGTTATGCTGGACTCGTGAAACAAGCCGAGAGATGTTCTTTACATCTTTACTTCTGTAATGGTTTGTGTAAGATTGGTGTTACTTCCCCCCTACTTATCACTGATTTATTCTAAGTGGATTCTTATTCTTTTCAATTCTGTCAGTTCCATTTTCAACCACCTATATCACACGTACAGGCTTCCCAGGGGGCACTAGTGGTAAAGAACCTGCTGCCAACGCAGGAGACGTGAGAGACACAGGTTCGATCCCTGGGTTGGGACGATCCCCTGGAGGAGGGCATGGCAACCCACTCCAGTACTCTCAACCGGAGATCCTAGGAACCGAGGAGCTTGGTGGGCTGCAGTCCATGAGGTCGCAAAGATATGACTGAAGCAACTTAGCACGCACACATACCATTTGCATATTCGTGACTGTCGTGATGTCTTCCTAATAAAGGCACCGTCACGCTATTGTGAAATGTCTAGTAATCCTCTGGCTCTTGCATGTGATATTAAAATGATCACTTCCGTCTTACAGAGCTTCCTGGTAGTGGCATATCTTTCAAATCCTTTAGCCTGTATGTCTGGCTATTTAAACTGCATCTCTTGTAAACAGCATATAACTGGGCTTTGCTTTTTACCTGCTCTGATTCCATCAACCTCTTCATTAGTGGATTGAGTCCATTCATCCTAAAGTAATTATTAACAGAGTTGGGTCCAGGTCTCCTGTTTCGCTGGTTTCGTTTTGTCTCATACATTTCATCTTCCCGCCTCTCCTCCTTTGGGTCAACTGAATTTTTTAGATTCCATTTCGATTAGTCTATTGACTTCTGAGCTCTGTCTCTTCTCACTGCTCTCTGAGTGACGGCTGTAGCAATTACAACCTTTCCACCTAATGGAACGTGAGAATCCAGTGTCCCGGCCGTGGGGGCAGTCACAGTCTCGGCTCAGCACCTGGAGCCTCAGACGTGTCCTAGGCTGTTTACTTCAAGAGTCAGCCTGAGGTTCATATGGAGCTGATGTTCAGGATTGCGGGCTCTGCCTTTGTGTCTCTGTCCTGTCCCTCCTGTTCTTGTGACTGTTCCGTCAATCAATTTCTTCACTGGTGGAACAGCGCAGGAAAATTGCAGGGTTCTTCCTACATCTTCTCCATCCCTCCTGGGGCTGCCTGGAGTCTTCTCTAAGCCCTAAAATCCATAAAAACAGAAACCTTATCCAGGTACTGTTTCTTTACTCCCAAGGGCTGACTCCGATCTGACTCTGCTGCTTTTCAGTCATGGCCCAATGCCTTTAGGAAGTGCCATTTCATACTTTATCCAGACTTTGTAGTGTCATCTTGGGGATGTTTGGCTTCATAGGTGCTGTGCTATCACTGGTGGAAATGAAACGCTGTTGCCCCATTGTAAAGATGGGAAAGACTGAGGCACAGAGTTCAAGTAAACTTTCTGAAGGCTTACCACTGCAGGGGGATGCTGTTAGAGCAAAAACAGTGAATCCCTCAGATCAGTTCTGTCACTCAGTTGTGTCCAGCTCTTTGAGATCCCACGGACTGCAACATGCCAGGCTTCCTTGTCCATCCCCAACTCCTGGAGTTTACTCAAATTCATATCCATTGAATCTGTGATGCCATCCAACCATCTCATCCTCTGTCATCCCCTTCTCCTCCTGCCTTCAATCTTTCCCAGCATCAGGGTCTTTTCCAATGAGTCAGCTTTTCTCATCAGGTGGCATTTCATTGAAGCTTCAGCATCAGTCCTACCAATGAATATTCAGGACTGATTTCCTTTAGGATGGACTGGTTGGATCTCCTTGCAGTCCAAGGGACTCTCAAGAGTCTTCTCCATCACCACAGTTCAAAAGCATCAGTTCTCCAGTGCTCAGCTTTCTTTGTAGTCCAACTCACACATCCATACATGGCTACTGGAAAAACCATAGCTTTGACCAGACAGACCTTTGTTGGTAAAGTAATGTCTCTGCTTTTTAATATGCTATCTAGGTTGAATCCCTCAGTGGGCAGGAAATAGGTTTGGGCTACTATGAAAAGTCCTTAGCTGCAACTGCCTGCCTTTATTCCCCCTGCTAAACCAGCCCACTAGGAAAGATCATAGGTGGACTCAGAGTGACTTTGTTCCTTCTTTCCTTCCCCTGGGAGTTCCAAAGGAGTGCCGCCCTGCTAAGAGCACCCTGGGAGGAGCTCAGGCTTGGGGAGGGCTGGCATATTGACGGTTCAAAGATAAAACCTGCAAGTTAATGTAAAAACGTACTGTCCTCTTTCACTGAGACAGCTCACACTGTACACTCAGGTAAAAAGCAAGTTCTGAAAATAATATACCCACAATTCAACAGCATTTAGTTACTACCAACATATCTGATAAACAAACACCACAATGTATTGCAAAAATACCCCAAACAACAGAACTGAACAAAAATAACTTGCTAAAGAAAATAATTTCTCTTTTAAAAATATCTGAGTAGTGAGCAGGCACATGAGAAAGATACTTCACCACATGGAAAGGTGAGAATAAAGACCTAATGTTGATGCAGAGGAAACGTCAGTGCTGTGCTTATATAACTTTCTAAATAAAAAAGCGCTGGGTAGTCCTTCGTGACTTCTCTCTCAGTGTGACCACTGGCACAATCTCAGCACACAAGTTAACGCTTCAGAAGAACACCTATCCAGAGAATTCTCAGTTTCCTCAGGGAACTAAGCGCCAAGAAACAAAATATCAGTGATCCACAACTGAAGCACTCTCATCTCATAGACCGTTTTCTTTAACCGAATCTTTAAAATTTTTATTGGAGTATAGTTGTTTTACAATTTTTTGTTAGTTTCTGTTATACGGCAAAACGAATCAGCTTTATGTATACATATATCCCCTCTGTTTGGAGTTCTTTCCCATTTAGTTCATCAGAGGGCACTGAATAGAGTTCCCTATGCTATACGGTAGGTTCTCGTTAGTTGTCAATTTTATACATAATATCGATAGTGTATATATGTCAACTCCAGTCTCCCAATTTATTGCACCTCCTTTTCCTCTCCTTGGCGTCCATATGTTTGTTTTCTATGCTCGTGTCTCTATTTCTACTTTGCAAACAAGTTTATTTGTATCTTTCTTCTAGATTTCACATATAGGCATCAATACACAATATTTATTTTTCTCTTTCTGACATACTTCACTTTGTACAACAGTCTCTAGGTCCATCCATGTCTGCAAATGGCACAATTTCGTGCCTTTTTATGGTTGAGTAATATTCCATTGTCTATGTACCACACTTTATAGATCTTGGATCAATGCATATTCAGTTCAGTTCAGTTCATTTCACTCACTCAGTCATGTCTCACTCTTTGCAACCCCACACATCGCAGCAAGCCAGGCCTCCCTGTCCATCACCAAATTCCCAGAGTTCACTCAAACTCATGTCCATCGAGTCAGAGATGCCATCCAGACATCTCATCCTTTGTCGTCCCCTTTTCCTCCTACCCCCAATCCCTCCCAGCATCAGTCTTTTCCAGTGAGTCAACTCTTCACATGAGGTGGCCAAAGTACTGGGGTTATAGTGATACAAACTGTCCAGGATCTTCAAGACATAAACACAGCCTGGACCCTCCAGGATGTTGGAGGGGTTTTGTTTTGTTTTTGAGAAAGCTAGAGTGAGCGCTATTGAGAGTGTGATGTCTTTTCTGAGCACTAAGGTACTTACACGTGTGTGCCGCTGGCCACTCTGTCTCAGCTGTAACACCTGCCCTCTCCTGCCTCTTCCTCTGCACATAGGCCCTAGAATTTTACTTTCCTCTGACTCTTGCCAGCAATCAATATTTAAATTATTTGATCCAAATAATTTTTCTTTTCTCTGGTTCACTGGAGTCAGGTAGCAAACGTTCAAAACTTTCCCTTTCTTTCTGTTCCAGAGGTAAACTGCTGCTGCTGCTGCCTCTCCTTAGATGCTACAGTGTGTCCAACTCTGTGTGACCTCGTGGACTAAAGCCCGCCAGGCTCCTCTGTCCATGGGATGCGCCAGGCAAGAATACTGGAGTGGGTTGCCATGCCCTTCTCCAGGGGATCTTCCCAATCCAGGGATTATACCCAGGTCTCCTGCATTGCAGATGGATTTGTTACTGTCTGAGCTACCAGGGATTTGTTACTGTCTGAGCTACCAGGGAATGAGTTTACTGACTACACTCCAAAACAAAATAAAAAGTTTAAAGTTAAAAAAAAGAATCAGTATGGCATGGATCCATGCATGCTAAGTCCCATCGGTCATGTTCAACTCTGTGTAATCCTATGGACCTTAGTCCGCTGAGCTCCTCTGTCCATGGGATTCTCCAGGCAAGAATATTGGAGTGGAGTGCCATGCCCTCCTCTAGGGGATCTTCCTGACCAGGGATCAAACCTGGGTCTCCTGCATTGCGGGAAGATTCCTTACCACTGAGCGACCAGGGAAGCCCCAGAGGCAAACTGGGTCCCTTCAATTTTCTTTGCTTTATCACTTAATTATCACTTTGATATTTTCTTACACTGATAGTTATAAGGACGTATAAATCAAGGGGCCGAGAGCACATCTAGAAGGTATCTAGAATCCAGTGAGAGGGTCTTCTCCAAAAGAGACATTTTTCTGTGGCATGACTGCAACCAGACTCAACACTTTTCACAGCTGTTGGCTCCAACCCCATTGTGCCAAATTCAGATTCATCAGCACCTTATTTTGTTCATTGAATTGCAAATTCAATTTGCAGACACAGACACGTTTTCCTTTTAGAAAAAAGCTCTTAAGACAATTACATGAGCTTCCATTGTAGCTCAGTTGGTAAAGAATATGCCTGCAATGCAAGAGAGCCAGGTTCAATTCCTGGGTCTGGAAGATCCCCTGGAAAAGGAAAACAGCGACCTATTCCAGTATTCTCACGTAGAGAAGCCCATGGACAGAGGAGCCTCCTCTGTCCTCCTCTGTCCATAGGGTAGCAAGGGTAGGCCACAACTTAGCAACTAAACCAAGCCAGTTACATGGATGTCAGACACACACACACGTGTATTGAGTGCAAATTTGATGGAAGGTAAAATTGTTTTATGGTTGGATAGTATCACCGACTCAATGGAGATGAGTTTGAGTAAACTCAAGGAGAACAGTGAACAGGGAAGCCTGGCGTGCTGCAGTCCATGGGGTAGCAAAGAGTTGGACATGACTTAGCAACTGAGCAACAATATTTCCAAATAAATATGGGATGAATCTAGCTCAATTTCTTCTACAGAACAAAAAAGCAGCTTTAAAGACTATCTTGCTTTCTTTGGTCATATATTTGATGTTCACTTAAAACTGAAATGGTCGTTTACTTTAATTAATGTAATCATTCTCACCCCATAGGTCTGCCCGAAAATGTGCCCTACTCAGATCGGCTTTCCTTGGCCATGCTGGCACATTTCAACAGTCTCATTTCTCTGACCATCAGAGACCACCTAATGCTCAGCACACGAGATACTCTAAAAACCGAGAGATTAACAGCATTCAGAAAATGAAGATCACGGCATCCGGTCCCATCACTTCGTGGCAAATAGATGGGAAACAGTGGAAACAGTGTCTGACTTTATTTTGGGGGGCTCCAAAATCACTGCAGATGGTGACTGCAGCCATGAAATTAGAAGACGCTTACTCCTTGGAAGGAAAGTTATGACCAATCTAGACAGTATATTTGAAAGCAGAGACATTACTTTGCCAACTAAGGTCCGTCTAGTCAAGGCTATGTTTTTTCCTGTGGTCATGTATGGATGTGAGAGTTGGACTGTGAAGAAAGCTGAGCACCAAATAATTGATGCCTTTGAACTGTGGTGTTGGAGAAGACTCTTGAGAGTCCCTTGGACTGCAAGGAGATCCAGCCAGTCATTCTGAAGGAGATCAGCCCTGGGATTTCTTTGGAAGGAATGATGCTAAAGCTGAGACTCCAGTACTTTGGCCACCTCATGTGAAGAGTTGACTCATTGGAAAAGACTCTGATGCTGGGAGGGATTGGGGGCAGGAGGAGAAGGGGACGACAGAGGATGAGATGGCTGGATGGCATCACGGA
>SJYC01057652.1:0-125670 GCA_006408675.1 Madoqua kirkii
AGATGACACCACCCTTATGGCAGAAAGTGAAGAGGAACTAAAAATCCTCTTGATGAATGTGAAAGAGGAGAGTGAAAAAGTTGGCTTAAAGCTCAACATTCAGAAAACGAAGATCATGGCATCTGGTCCCATCACTTCATGGGAAATAGATGGGGAAACAGTGGAAACAGTGTCAGACTTTATCTTTTGGGCTCCAAAATCACTGCAGATGGTGACTGCAGCCATGAAATTAGAAGACACTTACTCCTTGGAAGGAAAGTTATGACCAACCTCTGCAAATTCAAAAGCAGAGACATTACTTTGCCTACTAAGGTCCATCTAGTCAAGGTTATGGGTTTCCCAGCGGTCGTGTATGGATGTGAGAGTTGGACTGTGAAGAAGGCTGAGCACCGAAGAATTGATGCTTTTGAACTGTGGTGTTGGAGAAGTCTCTTGAGAGTCCCTTGGGCTGCAAGGAGATCCAACCAGTCCATTCTGAAGGAGATTAGCCCTGGGATTTCTCTGGAAGGAATGATGTTAAAGCTGAAACTCCAGTACTTTGGCCACCTCATGCGAAAAGTTGACTCATTGGAAAAGACTCTGATGCTGGAAGGGATTGAGGGCAGGAAAAGAAGTGGACAAGAGAGGATGAAATGGCTGGATGGCATCACTGACTCGATGGACGTGAGTCTGAGTGAACTCCGGGAGTTGGTGATGAACAGGGAGACCTGGCGTGCTGTAATTCATGGGGTCACAAAGAGGCAGACACGACTGAGTGACTGAACTGAACTGAAGGTTTTTCTGAAAAAAAAGGAGAAAATAAGAAACAAAAAAGACATTTTTCCAAATTCCACTGAAGCTTCTTGGTTCACAAAGAGAGTCTGTAAAGACTGAAGATGGGACATGGAACCACCTTGAGTATGAAAATAAGTTTTCCAGATGATGACAAGGTGGCTAACTAAGCGTTTGAAGGCCATGGTGCTAGCTCTTAGCATCTCTGAGACTAGAATCTTTTGTTTGTTTAGTCACTCAGTCGTGTTCAACTCTTTGTGACCCCGTGGACTGTAGCCCACCAGGCTCCTCTGTCCATGGGATTCTCCAGGCAAGAATACTGGAGTGTGTTGCCATTTCCTCCTCCAGGGGATCTTCCTGATCCAGGGATTGAAAGTGCATCTCCTGTGTTGCAGGCAGATTCTTTATCACTGAGCCATCAGGGAAACCCTACGAAAAGAAAGAATTATTTCCAAATCCCGTTGAAGCTTCTTGATTCACAAAGAGTCCATAAACTGAAGATGGGATGTGGGACCACCTTGAGTGGGAAAACAGGTTTTACAGATGAGGACAGGGTTGGCTAACTGAAGGCTCCAAGGTCATGCTGCGAGCTCTTGGCATCTACTAGAATCCTTTGCAGACTCTGGTGAAGTCTGCTGTTCTTTCCTGCGCTCCACTCACCACTGCGCCAATTCCTCCTCTGCTAGGGAAAAATGACCATGGGAATCTGAGGTCCCCCAGTTCTCAGAAACAAAATAAGAAACATGGGAGTACATTTCCATAAACTGCATTTCAGCCAACTCCATCCTAAATACCTCCAGTTCCAGGTTCAGAGCCCCCACCTTCCAGCCATCCCCTGGCTCTGTCCTTACCTGGAAGCCTCACCAACCTCTTGGCTGGAGAACCCTGGTACTTCCCCTCTGCTCAGCAACCTCCCATTCCCAAAGGGAGCTGAGATGCTGATGGATTTCTTCTATCTCGCTGGATCCTGCTCAAGGTTGTCGATCTGAGACTCTTAATCATCCAGATGAGTTTGCAGCTGTTATTTCTCGTCAGAAACACATCTTTAGGACTATCCATAAAGTGTTGGGTTCCACACAGGGTGCTGGCAAAGACAGGGCATCTACCCCCAGGATGACAATAGAAAATTCAGTCTGCTTCCTGGGTCCTCTTGTCAGCCCTTGGGAGGGAGAGGAGAGGTGCAGAGAGCTGCCTGACTTTGTTGATAGATTCCTGTTTCCACCTGAGAGCTTGTCTGAAACCTCCTTCCTTCTTTCCCTTCTTTCTTCCTCCTTCTCTCCTCCCCTCTCTCCCTTCTCTCTTCTTTCTTCCGTTCTCTCTTTTCCTTTCATTCCTTCCCTTCAACATATTTACTGAGCACCTACTAAATATGAGGTGTTATCTGGGAGGATGTTGTGGAGGAAGAGGATACGAAAGTTAATAGACTCTGGTCTCTCTTTGGGAAGACTTTGTAGAACTGACCTGCAGAGAGAAAGCAAAGCTGTGCATGGATGTAAGTGTGCAAAATGCCTTCACAGAATCCACAAAGTGTCCCTGGCAGGTGTACACAGAGTAGGGTATTTCCCCATAGTATGGTGTTTCCTCCTCTAATGCAAGTGGAGGTCACAGCACCTATCGGGTGGGTGTGGCATTTAGCCGCCTCTCCAAGGACAGGCACGTTGAAGCTGAGCAGCATCAAAGGTGGTTTCTCCCTGGCTTCTCTGCATTTGGAAAAGGCCTTTTTAAAATAGTTGAAGTGGAGTTGATTTATAATGTGTTAGCTTCTAGGGCACAGCAAAGGAATTCAGTTATATATTATTGTTCAGGTGCTAAGTCATGTCTGACTCTACGCGATCTCATGGATTGCAGCACACCAGGCTTCCTTGTCCTTTACTATCTCCTGGAGTTTGCTCAGATTCATGTCCATTGAGTTGGTGATGTCATCCAATCATCTCATCCTCTGCTGCCCCCTTCTCCTCCTGCCTTCAATTCACTGAAAGCACAGATGTTGAAGCTGAAGCTCCAATACTTTGACCATCTGATGTGGAGAGCCAACTCATTGCAAAAGACCTGATGCAGTTATATATGTATATGTATAAATAAGTAAAGTCACTCAGTCATGTCTGACTCTTTGTGACCCTGTGGACTGCAGCCCACCAGGCTCCTCAGTCCATGGGATTCTCCAGGCAAGAGTACTGGAGTGGGTTGCCATTTCCTTCTTCAGGGGATCTTCCCGACCCAGGGATCAAACCCAGATCTCCCACATTGGAGGCAGATGTTTTAACCTCTGAGCCACCAGGGAAGCCCTATACATATGTGTGTGTGTGTGTGTGTGTGTGTGTGTGTATGCATGTATAATTTTTTAATATATATATACACATATAATTCTTATATATATATACTTTTCAGATTTTTTCCATTAAGGATTATTACCAGATAATGAATATAGTTCCCTGTACTATCCTGTAGGACCTTGCTGTTTAGTTTATATATAGTAGTGTCTGTCTGCTAATCCCAAACTCCTAATTTATCCCTCCCAACCTCATTTTCCTCCTGGTAACCATAAGTTTGTTTTATATGTCTATGAGTCTGTTTATGTTTTGTAAATAAGTTCATTCAAATCTTTGTTTAAGATTTTACATACACATGATATGATGTGAAATTTGTCTTTGATTTACTTCATTTAGTATAGTAATCTCTAAGTCCATCCACATTGCTGCAAATGGCATTCAGTTCAGTTCAGTTCAGTCGCTCAGTTGTGTCCAACTCTTTGTGACCCCATGAACCGTAGCACACCAGGCCTCCCTGTCGATCACCAACTCCCAAAGTCCACCCAAACCCATGTCCAGTGAATCGATGATGCCATCCAACCATCTCATCCTCTGTCATCCCCTTCTCCTGCCCTCAATCTTTCCCAGTCTTTTCAAACGAGTCAGCTCTTCTCATCAGGTGGCCAAAGAATTGGAGTTTCAGCTTCAACATCAGTCCTTCCAGTGAATACCCAGGACTGATCTCCTTTAGGATGGACTGGTTGGATCTCCTTGCAGTCCAAGGAATTCTCAAGAGTCTTCTCCAACACCACAGTTCAAAAGCATCAGTTCTTCTGTGCTCAGCTTTCGTTATAGTCCAACTCTCACATCCATACATGACCATGGAAAACCCATAGCCTTGACTAGACGGAACTTTGTTGACAAAATGATGTCTCTGCTTTTTAATATGCTGTCTAGGTTGGTCATAACTTTCCTTCCAAGGAGTAAGTGTCTTCTAATTTCATGGCTGCAGTCACCATCTGCAGTGATTTTGGAGCCCAAAAGATAAAGTCTGACACTGTTTCCACTGTTTCCCCATCTATTTCCCATGAAGTGATGGGACCGGATGCCATGATCTTTGTTTCCTGAATGTTGAGTTTTAAGCCAATTTTTTCACTCTCCTCTTTCACTTTCATCAAAAGACCCTTTAGTTCTTCTTTACTTCCTGCCATAAGGGTGGTGTCATCTGTCATCTGAGGTTATAGAGATTTCTCCCAGTAATCTTGATTCCAGCTTGTGCTTCTTCCAGTCCAGCATTTCTCATGATGTACTCTGCATAGAAGTTAAATAAGCACGGTGATAATATACAGCCTTGACGTACTCTTTTTCCTATTTGGAACCAGTCTGTTGTTCCATGTCCAGTTCTAACTGTTGCTTCCTGACCTGCATACAGGTTTCTCAAGAGGCAGGTCAGGTGGTCTGGTATTCTCTTCTCTTTCAGAATTTTCCACAGTTTATTGTGATCCACACAGTCAAAGGCTTTGGCATAGTCAATAAAGCAGAAATAGATGTTTTTCTGGAACTCTCTTGCTTTTTCAATGATCCAGCAGATGTTGGCAATTTGATCTCTGCCTTCTCTAAGACCAGTTTGATGGCATCACAGACTCAATGGACATAAGTTTGAGCAAGCTCTGGGAGTTGGTGATGGACAGGGCCTAGCGTGCTGCAGTCCATGGGGTCACGAAGAGTCAGACACGGCTGAGTGAGTGAACTGACTGAGGCTGAACATCTGGAAGTTCACGGTTCAGGTATTCCTGAAGCCTGGCTTGGAGAAGTTTGAGCATTACTTACTAGCATGTGAGATGAGTGCAACTGTGCGGTAGTTTGAGCATTCTTTGGCATTGCCTTTCTTTGGGATTAGAATGAAAACCGATCTTTTCCAGTCCTGTGGCCACTGCTGAGTTTTCCAAATTTGCTGATATATTGAGTGAAGCACTTTCACAGTATCATCTTTCAGGATTTGAAATAACTCAACTGGAATTCCATCACCTCCATTAGCTTTGTTCATAGTGATGCTTTCTAAGGCCCACTTGACTTCACATTCCAGGATGTCTGGGTCTAGGTGAGTGATCACACCATCATGATTATCTTGGTTGTGAAGATCTTTTTTGTACAGATCTTCTGTTTATTCTTGCCACCTCTTCTTAATACCTTCAGCTTCTGTTAGGTCCCTACCATTTCTGTCCTTTATTGGGCCCATCGTTGCATGAAATATTCCCTTGATATCTCTAATTATTTCATCCTTTTTAATGGCTGAGTAATATTCCAGAAATGGTCTTTTCCTTCTCCCCACTCTGACACATTGGCGAGATTCTGGAGCTGGCCCTGTGGCTGCCTTTCCCCACCTCTCCAAAGCAGGCCTGGCTGCCCCTACCTGCCAGTAGCCTTCTGGGCCTTCATGCCCCTCAAATCACAGCAAACTGAGGTATACCTCAGTGCTTGAAATGCATGAGGACTCCTATATTCAGGAAGCCTAGACAAGACAGTACTTGTTTTAAAAATAATTTCTTTAAAAATGTGAACCACATCAACAAAGAAGAAAGTTCAATTTTTAAAAAGGAAATGAAAATAACCTCAGTCAGTTCATTCACTCAGTTGTGTCTGACTCTTTGCAACCTTGTGGACTGCAGCACACTAGGCCCTGTCCATCACCAACTCCCAGAGCTTGCTCAAACTCATGTCCATTGAGTCTGTGGTGCCATCAAACTATCTCATCCTCTATCATCCCCTTCTCCTCCTGTCTTCAATCTTTCCCAGCATCAAGGTCTTTTCCAAAGAGTCAGTTCTTCGCATCAAGTGGCCAAAGTATTGGAGTTTCAGCTAGAGCATCAGTCCTTCCAATGAATATTCAGGACTGATTTCCAAAACAACATCAACATATAGAATTTCTAGAGAGAAATAACACCATTTGGAAGGATTTGGAAAGTGGGCTTCCCAGGTGGCACAGTAATAAAGAATCCACCTGCCAATGCAGGAGATGTGGATTCGATCCCTGTGTTGGGAAGATCTCCCAGAGAAGGAAATGGCAAACCACTCCAGTATTCTTGCCTAGAGAATTCCATGGACAGAAGAGCTTAATGGGCCACAGTTCATGGGGTCAAAAAGAGTCAGACAGGACTGAACAACTAAGGACACGCACTTCCATCCATGCATCAATCTGGGAGGGTTTCCTGGAGGAAGTGGGCTTTCAGGACTGAAAGAGCAGGCTTGGGCTGGAAGACGGGGTGCTCATTCACTTCACTGGGATTCCTGGAAGGCAGAGACCATGCACTTGGTACCGCTTCTTGTGGTGAAGGCCTGGCACAGCTGTGAAAGAGCCATGAATGAAATGCGCAGGTGACAGGTGAAGGCTGGACAGGACAGTAGAGGAAGCTGAGAGGGGGTGAATGAAAGGGTTGAGAAGAGGGGCTGGGATAGAGCCAGACTTTGTGTGCACCTTGCTGAGGGTTTTGAGGCAGAGCATGCTGTCAGATGTGAAACTGGTACCAGGCTACAAGGGAATTTAATAGCCAACCAGGGCTTTGGGCGAGGGTAATGGGAACGACGGGCCCCAGGAGTCCAAGAGTCTAACAGTGGCTCTGATTATAGCATCCACAAGGGAATCTCACCTCTCCCATCTTGCTCATCACCACATCATTGTGGATGGCTGCCGTGTTCACCTCCTCCTTTTTTGTGGTCAGGTACCCTGGAAACCCAAGGTAGGTTTTCTCCTTGGTCATGAGGCCAGATCAGAGCTGAGCCTATGGTTTGCAGCCTGGGAGGAGAGGTCATAGCTGAGGGAGGAGAGGGCAAGGATGTAGACTGAGGTCCCAGCACTAGGACAACTGAGACAGAGACCAGAAGCTACCAAGTTTGGCAATCGATTCATTGTTGAGGAATCAAGACAAAAATAAGGGGAAATAACAATAGTAGCCACTTATTGGGTGCTTAATATATATTACCTATCACATCCTGCTGCTGCTGCTGCTAAGTCACTTCAGTCGTGTCCGACTCTGTGCAACCCCATAGACAGGAGCCCATTAAGCTCCTCTGTCCCTGGGATTCTCCAGGCAAGAATACTGGAGTGGGTTGCCACTTCCTTCTCCAATGCATGGAAGTGAAAAGTGAAAGGGAAGTTGCTCAGTCATGCTCGACTCTTAGCGACCTCATGGACTGCAGGGCTCCTCTGCCCATGGGATTTTCCAGGCAAGAATACTGGAGTGGCATGCCATTGCCTTCTCTGATTACATCCTTGTGGGTATTATAATTATTCCATTTTACAGATGGGAAAGTTGAGGTTTAGGGAGGTAAAATGATTGCCCAGGGTTAACACTGTTAATAAGTGGTGTGCAGATGCTTGCTCAGTCATGTCCGATTCTTTGCAACCCCATGGACTGTAGCCTGCCAGGCTCTTCCATCCATGGGATTCTCCAGGCAAGAATACTGGAGTGGGTTGCCATTTCCTCCTCCAGGAGATCTTCCCAACCTAGGTATCGAACCTGCATCACCTGCATCTCCTGCATTGGCAGACAATCTTTACTACTGAGCCACCTGGGAAGCCCTTAATAAGTGGCAGAGCTGGAATTTTAAAACTTGATGTTTCAAATCCTATCAGAGCCCTTAGGCATTGCTTTAACCTGCCTTCTTTAAGTCGATTCACTTATGAGTCTTCATCTCTGTTTTTAGACGGTATTATGTCGTGGTTCCTCATGAGGGGCACGCTGAGGGGGCATCGTGACCCTTAGGGTTCAGGCCCTGGGATCAAGGATCCTGTGCACAGTGGGCTGGGCAGGCAGGGCCATCAGGAAGGAGAGCTTGGGATCTGACTTCAGAAGAGGGTGCAGAGGAGGAGGCCCTCTCATTTGTAAAGTGCTTTCCAGCTTTTGCTTTAATTGATTCTCATGACAGCTCTGGGAGTTAGGCATGGAGCTTTTCTTCAATTCCCATTTTCCAGTTGAAGAACCTGAGGCCTGGAGAGGTGAAAACAATTGACCAGGGTCATCCAGCTGGTAAATGGCAGATGGCAGATCCTGGTTCTCTCTTGCCTGAGCAGTGCTCCTTGTCGGGGTTCAACATGGGGTCCCCAGAGGATGTTCGCTTTGCTGGAGGGTTAAAGAGTACAGGAGCAGAGCGAGCATGGCTGAAGTCCTAAAAACTGAACTGGGAGAGGTTTTTGAGGCACATGACCTTATCCTCAAAGCCCCAGGCTGGGCAGAGGCCCGGGGACTCAGGGTCTGTCTGGGACCGGCATAGCCTGATGTCTAGAGCTAGAAGACAATGCCGGTGGTACAAGATCCAGAAAGGAAGGACTCACTCCGAATGGAGCCCCCTGTCTCCAGGATCTCAAGGGTAAAGAAAAGGCAGGGTAGGCTCTGCAGGTTTGGGGCTCTCTGCTATCTTGACCTTGCGTATTAGGAGGCCCTTGATCAACATAGGCTGTTCGAACAGTAATGTTGATGGGCAGGTTGCCCAGCCCTGGACCGCAGTGGAAGGAATATGTGCTTTGGAGACGGACAGCTTGGGGGTCAAACCCCAGCCCTGCCCCTTCGTGGATGGGTGATTTTGTGTCTTAGTTGCCCTTTCCATAAAATGCAGTAACAACAGTTTCTTAACTGCCATAAAATATGAATGAGCAAATACATATTCATGATATTAGATGAATTTCATTCACTTTATGAGCCCTCTATGTGCCAATGCTGGGCTAGGGGCTGTGGATAGTTCTGTGATCCACACAGGCAAGAGCCCAGCCTGACAGTGTGGGGCCCCATGAGTACCACTTCCCTCTTCTCATCTATAAAGGTACCGGAGAGTTCTCCTCTAGAGTAGAGCGCCCTCAAAGCAGCTAGGGAGGAGGAAGTGGATGGGAGGAGGAGTAGATCCTGGGGCTGGGGATGGAGTGGAGGGGGCAGCTCTGTGGTCCTCCTTATCTGACTGCCCTTGCCCCAGAAACCCAGAGAGCTTGACAACAATGATCTCACTACTGTTCAAAGCTTCCCAGGGGAGACCGAAGGCAGAGCAGAAAGCATTGGAGTGTGCTTGTGTTGACAGCTGAAGGATCAGAGTGGCTGGCTGGGGATCACAGGCTGTGGGGGTGGCACGGCATTGCAGAGTCTGAAGGTTTTTTGCCTGTGGCCATCAGGCCAAGTTCACAGATTGTAGACACTCAAAGGAGGCTCCCTTTCCTAATCAACAGCCTGCACTATGTGCCAGATGTTTTTCTAGGTGGCTTACCCTTCTGGTCCTCCCAAGCCTGGGAATGGGGATTATTGTTCCCATTTTCCAGATTAGGAAACTGAGGCCCACTTGACCTCCATTCAATGACTGTCCGCCTGGAGCAGGCAGCAGGGACAGAGGTGGGGAGAAGGCCCAGGAGTCAGAACAGTGCAGGGCACAGGAGGTGGAGGAGGACACGGCGCGGCTTTGCTCACCACCCTCCTTCCGGTGGTCTGCCTCTTGACCGGACATCTCAGGACCCCTTTGGATGCATTTTCTTCTCGTGTTTGCCTTCATTCGCCGCCGCCCCGGCCCCCACCTTCCTGTTTCATCCTTTACTCTCTCTTTTCCTTCTCCCTTTCCCCCTGCTTTCTCTCAACTTCCTGGACACTTCTCAGTCCCTCTTCTCTCGCTTTTTCTACGCTTTGTCTCATTATCTCCTACCCCCCTTTTCTGTTTGTTCTTCCCTGGGTGCCCCCTCCCCACGGACCCCTCCTTCAGCCCCCTCCCCGCCTCGCCTGCATCTGCGCCTGCAGCTCCCTCCGCCCTCGGTCCCGCCCTCCTCTCGCCCAGCCTCCCCCCTTCAGAAACAGTAATGTTGATGGGCAGGTTGCCCAGCCCTGGACCGCAGTGGAAGGAATATGTGCTTTGGAGACGGACAGCTTGGGGGTCAAACCCCAGCCCTGCCCCTTCGTGGATGGGTGATTTTGTGTCTTAGTTGCCCTTTCCATAAAATGCAGTAACAACAGTTTCTTAACTGCCATAAAATATGAATGAGCAAATACATATTCATGATATTAGATGAATTTCATTCACTTTATGAGCCCTCTATGTGCCAATGCTGGGCTAGGGGCTGTGGATAGTTCTGTGATCCACACAGGCAAGAGCCCAGCCTGACAGTGTGGGGCCCCATGAGTACCACTTCCCTCTTCTCATCTATAAAGGTACCGGAGAGTTCTCCTCTAGAGTAGAGCGCCCTCAAAGCAGCTAGGGAGGAGGAAGTGGATGGGAGGAGGAGTAGATCCTGGGGCTGGGGATGGAGTGGAGGGGGCAGCTCTGTGGTCCTCCTTATCTGACTGCCCTTGCCCCAGAAACCCAGAGAGCTTGACAACAATGATCTCACTACTGTTCAAAGCTTCCCAGGGGAGACCGAAGGCAGAGCAGAAAGCATTGGAGTGTGCTTGTGTTGACAGCTGAAGGATCAGAGTGGCTGGCTGGGGATCACAGGCTGTGGGGGTGGCACGGCATTGCAGAGTCTGAAGGTTTTTTGCCTGTGGCCATCAGGCCAAGTTCACAGATTGTAGACACTCAAAGGAGGCTCCCTTTCCTAATCAACAGCCTGCACTATGTGCCAGATGTTTTTCTAGGTGGCTTACCCTTCTGGTCCTCCCAAGCCTGGGAATGGGGATTATTGTTCCCATTTTCCAGATTAGGAAACTGAGGCCCACTTGACCTCCATTCAATGACTGTCCGCCTGGAGCAGGCAGCAGGGACAGAGGTGGGGAGAAGGCCCAGGAGTCAGAACAGTGCAGGGCACAGGAGGTGGAGGAGGACACGGCGCGGCTTTGCTCACCACCCTCCTTCCGGTGGTCTGCCTCTTGACCGGACATCTCAGGACCCCTTTGGATGCATTTTCTTCTCGTGTTTGCCTTCATTCGCCGCCGCCCCGGCCCCCACCTTCCTGTTTCATCCTTTACTCTCTCTTTTCCTTCTCCCTTTCCCCCTGCTTTCTCTCAACTTCCTGGACACTTCTCAGTCCCTCTTCTCTCGCTTTTTCTACGCTTTGTCTCATTATCTCCTACCCCCCTTTTCTGTTTGTTCTTCCCTGGGTGCCCCCTCCCCACGGACCCCTCCTTCAGCCCCCTCCCCGCCTCGCCTGCATCTGCGCCTGCAGCTCCCTCCGCCCTCGGTCCCGCCCTCCTCTCGCCCAGCCTCCCCCCTTCCCTCTCCGCGTTCGCTCTCTGTGATTTATTACTCGCCCTGCTGCTTCTGACAAACTATTTGTAGGAAAATGAGATTTGGTCCGCGCTGGATGGCTCCTCTGGGAGGCAGGCGTGGGGGTCGGGTTCGGAGGCCCCGTGTGGGCCCCCCCACCAGAGCCCACGGCGCTTACGGAGCTCTTTAAGATAAATGAGCAAAATTAAGAGACTCACTGGGGGAAGAAAACACTGGATGGCAGCGAGCGAGAGCGGATGGCACATGGTTTCCGCCCAGAGATTCATCCACGTGCGCCCCACTGGGGCCTACCCCATCTGTCGCAGACTCCAGGGAACTCTCTTTCCCAAGAACTTCCAGACCCCGGGGCGCCTTTCATCCTCCCTTTGGATGTGGTCTTTGAAAAGGGCAGAGACCTTTCTAGAAGGACTAAGCAACAGATGGGGCTGGAGGAGCAGGTCTCTGGGAGTGCTCACGAAGAAACCAGATAGAGGGGGAAGAGGTGGTGAGGGGACAGAAGAGCAGGTGGATGTCTGAAGGGCTGGAGTTACGCTGTGAAGTCAGCTGTGGTGGGTGGGTGGCTGCCCTTGGACCCCCGCATCTGATGGCCAGGTTACTTCAGCCATACCCAGATCCCAAGGGAGCTCAACAAGTTTCTTATCTTGATAATGACTCAGGACAGGACACAGAGGCAGTGGAAGCAAGCCCCCAGGCCTCACCTCCAAGGCAGGGGTTTAACACTTCCGGTTGTCTGGACAGTGAACTGTAAGCTCCCTGAGGGCAGGTGGGAGGTCTCGGGTTTTCTTGTGGTGCCTTAGGGCAGCAGCAGCAGCAGCAGCAGGGCTGGGAGGGCTTTCCTGGTGGCTCAGAGGTTAAGGCGTCTGCCTTCAATGCAGGAAACCTGGGTTCGATCCCTGGGTTGGGAAGATCTCCTGAGAAGGAAATGGCAACCCACTCCAGTATTCTTGCCTGGAGAATCCCATGGATGGAGGAGCCTGGTGGGCTATAGTCCACCGGGTTGCAAAGAGTCAGACACGACTGAGTGACTTCACTCACTCACTCACTCAGGGCTGCAAGATCAAAGCAGTCAATCCTAAAGGAAATCAACCCTGAATATTCAATGGAAGGACTGATGCTGAAGCTCCAGTCCTTTGGCCACCTGATGTGAAGAGCCGACTCAATGGAAAACACCCTGATGCTGGGAAAGATTGAAGGCAAAGGGAGAAGGGGGCAGGAGAGGATGAGACGATTAGACTGCATCACCAACCCAATGGACTTAATTTGAGCAAACTCAGGCAGACAGTTGCTGCTACAGTCTGTGGGGTCGCTGAGTTGGACACAACTTAGCCACTGAACAACAACCACCTTAGGGCTGGCTCACTGTAGGCCCTAAATACTATTTGAGGAGGGAGTGATTGCACCAACATAAGACTGTCTTTCAAACTCAAGGCTTCATTTTCAGCTCCCCTGGGATGTGCCCTGGAGCCAGTTTTTCAGGACGTGTTTTTCCTTATTTTAAAAACAATACATTTTAATGGATGCAGTATCTTCTC
This sequence comes from Madoqua kirkii, assembly GCA_006408675.1. Taxonomy (NCBI): domain Eukaryota; kingdom Metazoa; phylum Chordata; class Mammalia; order Artiodactyla; family Bovidae; genus Madoqua; species Madoqua kirkii. Next base: position 12,740 of record SJYC01057652.1, read on the forward strand.
TTATCTCTGGGAGAGCAGTAATTATTCTGTAACTCTATTTTGTATTTATCTGTTTTTTTGTTTGTGAAGTCTTAATTTCCCTTTTAGTAAACAAGAAAGAATTCTTTCTCAAAAATTAAAAGTTGAAATGTAGAAGTTGAAATAAGTAGGAGGGCTGAAAGATAATGTGAAAAAACCCCAGTACATTTATTGTTCTGTCAAATGTGAAGAAAATAGAATAAGCTTGGACAAGAAAAGAAAAATCACCTACCAGTTCTATAGTTTGGTTTCTATCTGAGTTTGAAAAGAAAAAGGGTCATATTGTACATATTTTTGATATGCTTTACAATATTATATTGTGCATCCCTTTTATGACGTTCACTATTCCTCTAAATGGAAACAGTTTATCGATTGTATGTTTGTATGTTCCATGTGTGGCTTCTTTATTAAGAACAATGCACATATTTTGTTCATTTTGATTATTTCCAAATTTTCACTGTTATAAAGCAATGCCAGTCTTAGTATGGTCCAGATTATGCTCTTGCCTGGAGAATCCCAGGGACAAGGGAGCCTGGTGGGCTGCCATCTCTGGGCTCGCATAGAGTCGGACACGACTGAAGTGACTTAGCTTAGCAGCCAGATTATACTTTTTTTTTTTTTTTTTGGTCATAGTCAGTGATAAAAGCGGTGATCTCTGCTCCTTCCTGGTTTTATAAGAATAAGACATGACATATTTAAAAGTTAACAACTCCAGGAGTTCTGATCTGACAGCCCACCCTGGATCAATTCTTCTAGAACTTTTCAAGGTTTCAAAGACCACCTGAATCTACCCACCAGGATGATCTGAGAATGTTCTGCCAGCAAGAGAGGTAGATTAGGCTTTAGCTGTTATAAGAACCAACAAAGATACAGTATTTGAAGAAAAGGATTGTTCAGCTTGAATCCTTGTAAGAAGTCTGCAAATAAAACGTGAACCAAATTAATGATATGATTTTGAAATCTACTAATTTCAAAGTGTCCTAAAATGTAACACTTGAAAATGGTGGGCAACACCCTAAGAGTCTGGTGGGTCTAGTATCATATGAGTGGAGAAGAAAGGGATTTGAAGTGTAAAGATGTTGGGGAAAAATTTGAAGTCTACTGGACTTTGCTGGTGGCTCAGTGGTAAAGAATCTGCCTGCCAGTGCAGGAGACAGGGGTTCAGTCCCTGGTTGGGGAAGATTTCACATGCCATAGGGCAGCTAAGCCCATGCGAGACGCACTATTGAGCCTGTGCTCTAGAGCCCATGCTCCATCGACGAGAGAAGACACCACAGTGAGAAACCTGCACACTGCAGCGCGAGAGTAGCCCCTCTCTCCGAAACTAGACAAAAACCTGCGCAACGAGAAAAAGATCTAGTGCAGCCAAAAATAAAATAAATAAAATTTTATTAAAAAAAAACAAACTTTGGAATTCACTGACCAACACAGGTAATCCAAGTTACTGGGCACTTTTGAGGTGAAGGTCATCTCCCTTCCTTGGAGAGTAAGGTGTCCATCTTTATGTCTGTCTGCCAGCCTGGAGTTTACGGTTCTCAAGAAGGCTGATAGGTAAGGCCAAACAATCTGATCATTTGCTCCCTGAGTTTGTGCTGTCATCAGCATTTTTATTATAAACAAATACAACACTTTCTATGGATGCAACATTTCAATCTACTTCTTGGGGCCCTTAAGGACACCTTACATCACTTGTAAACTTCAGGGTCCTGCGTGGGAGGGACAGTAATGAGAGGAGAGTCCATGAACTATTTTCAACATTTGAAAAACATATGTGGATTACCCACCATAAAGCATCGTGGGATAGTACAATGTCAATTTCCTTGCTTTAAATTAATTTCTACCAACATGATATTTCTTTTTAAAATTTATTTATTTTTGGCTAAAAATAAATACGGGTCTTCCTTCTGCTCGAGGGGTTTCTCTAGTTGTGGTGAGCAGGGTCTGCTCTTTGTTGCAGTGCGAGGGCTTTTCATTACAACGGCTTCTCGGCTTCTCGTTGCAGAGAACAGGCTCTAGGGGGCTCAGGCTTCAGTAGCTGCAGCATGTAGGCTCAGTAGTTTCTCGGTATGGGCTTAGCTGCTCTGTGGCATGCAGGATCCTCCTGAACCATTGATCAAACCGGTGTCCCCTGAATTGGCAGGCAGATTCTTAACCACTGGACCACCAGGGAAGCCCTATGATACCTCTACTTATTATCTCAAATGGATTGCTCTGATTAACATTTTTCTAGCTCTTTGATATGGAGGAAGAGCCAATTGTTTAATAAACTCAATCTGTTTTTTTCTAATCATGTAGGAGTTCATGGTGGGTAGTAGAGGGGGTCTCTGATGAAGGGAGCTTGAGAGGCAGAGTAGAATTTCATCCATGGCTCTCTCTCTACTGTGCTGCTGCCACTGAGGCAAAACCTGCCCAGATAAGCGTGTGCATACTCAACTGTGGCCAACTCTTTGCGACCCCATGGACTGTAGCCCCCCAGATTCCTCCATCTATGGAATTTTCCAGGCAAGAATACTGGAGTGGGTGGCCATGCCTTCCTTCAGAGTTTATTACCCACCCAGGGACTGAACCTGCATCTCCCGTGTCTTCTGCATTGGCGGGCAGATATTTTTTCTTTTCTTTCTCTCTTTTATTTTTTTTTAACCACTGAGCCACTAGGGAAGCCCAAATGAGAGGACTGTCTTGACCTTGCAGTTGACAGCATGGTAGGGATTTCCTAGGAAAATCCATTCAAATCTCTTTCTCCCTCAGATCATGAAAGAGAGAGGTGACATCTATTGCGGATGGGTGGGTGGGGCAGAAGGCATCCATAATGACTGGGGAAGAGGCATGAATATGACAAAAATAGGGATCTCAGACAAAAAAGGTGATTCATGACTGACTCAATCTGGAGGCCCCTCACTTCATTTTATTAGTAAGAAAAGATGCAGTGGAGGATGTGGCGGGGGAGTGGGGGGGGAGAAAAGAAATTAAAACACTGTGATCCCTTTAATATGGTCCAAGATTTACTCTGCATAATCCAGCCATATTTTTGATAGGAAATTCACGGCTCCTCTGTTCCCAGTAACAGAACGGTGATCTTTATGGGGCCGGCGTGAGGAAGCTGGCGGGTACAGCCCCCATCGCATTAAACTGTCTGAGTGAAGAGGCAATTTGTTTGATATTAAGAGTTATAAAAATATCAGCACAGAGCAGTTATGCCGGGGATATTGCACAAGCCAATCTGAATTTTAATGTAGTGTGAGCAATAAGCACCGTATTTCCTGTTCCACGCCACACTCCCTCTCTGCAAATATTTGAAGGGGAAAAAATAGAGGTTTGGAGTGGTCTTGCTCTTTTCCACTTCTACCTCGTGCGGACTCATCCTGCACCAGATGAGTGGGAGCTGGCAACGGGTTTTTGAGGTACGTAGAAGCCAGCAGCATCCTCGAAACTGTTAGCAGAGGGAATTAGAAACATGCCCACGTGGACTGACTTCCTATATCCCTGTTCACGCCCCTCACTCAGGCACGCATCTCATCCCAGTGCCTCCCAGGACTCAGCCCCCTCTTCCCACTAGCCTCTTAGGATTGTCATCCCAAGTATGCTTTATTTTTCTTAATTCAATGGAATGCCATTTCCCAAGCATCCCACCCCCCTTAATCGTCTAAATCCACCCTAAAATGTCCTTCTTATCTTCTCACCATGCCCTGGTCCCATCCCCAGTTCATCCAGCTCCATGACCTATAGGTACAAACTGTGACCTCTCCTCTCTGTCTCCTTCTATCCGTCTTCTCATTATTTCCATTTACTGTCATTCCTCTTCCTTCACCTCCCAGTCACCTCTTCCCTGCCTCTTCTCCCATAAATATCCATTCAGCCTTACAGATAGATCTTTCTGAAACATGCTAACCAATTAATTTCACTTCCACAGGGCACCTACTTCACATTAGGCACTGGGCTGAAGGAGACACAAACATGAATAAGACTGCTGGTCTCTGCTTTTCAGGGACGCACAGTGTGGTTGGGGGTGAGGTGGGAGTGTGGAGTGGGGTGGGGGGTGTAGATAAGCACTCTGGTCATTTTCTTTTTTTTAATTAATTTTTAATTGGAGTATAGTTGATTTACAGTGTTGTGTTAGTGCATCAGTCATTGATCGTTTTTAGATTGTGGGTGCTCAATCATGTCCAACTCTTTGAGACCCCATGAACTGTAGTCCACCAGGATCCTCTGTCCATGGACTTGTCCAGAAAAGAATACTGGAGTGGGTTGCCATTTCCTCCTCCAAGGGATCTTCCCGACCCAGGGATCAAACCCATGTCTCCTGCATCTCCTGCATTGGCAGGCGGGTTTTTTTTTTACCACTGTAGCACCTGGGAAGTCATACATATACTTATATACTCTCTTCTAGACTCCATTCCCATACAGGTCATTAAAGAACACTGAGTAAAGTTCCCTGCAATACAGTAGTTTCTTATTTGTTAACTTTTATATTGATATAGTTCCCAGGGGCTCAGTGGTAAAAGAATATGCCTGCCAATACAGGAGATGCATGTTCGTCCCCTGGGTCAAGAAGATCTTCTAGAGAAGGAAATGGCAACCCACTCCAGTATTCTTGCCTGGGAAATCCTAAGGACAGAGGAGCCTGGCAGGCTACAATGCATGGGGTTGCAAAGAGTCAGCCACAATTCAGTGACTAAGCAACAACATATTAATGTATAGCAGTGTGCATATGTCAATGCCAATCTCCCAATTTATTCCTCACCTCCTTCTCCCTTGGTAACCATAAATTTGTTTTCTATTCTGTTTTGTAAATAGGTTACTTTATATCATTTTATTTTTTTAGCTTCTGCATATAAGTGATATCATATGATATTTTTCTTTCTCTGTCTGACTCACATCGTTCAGTATGACAATCTCATTCAGAGCAGAATGAGGTAAGAAACTCGAGAGAGGTCCAAACAAAGGTAGCTGAGGACCTAAAGAAGAGTTGGTCAAGTGACTGGGCCTCCAGAAGGGGCGGGGCCGGTGACACAGGTGGCATTTGGAGAATGGGTGGAGAAGAGCATATTTCAGACAGAGCAAAGGAAGGCTTGGTGGGAGGGATTCCTGGGGAAATTGTAAGAAAGATCGAGCCACCCAGTTTGGCTGAAGAGGCTCAGAGAAGTTCAAGGATATGTCCAAGCTAATGAGAAGTAGGCTCTGATCTAGTTCCCAGGGTTGTCCGATTCCCAGTTCAGGACACTTTTCAATGAACAAAAGCAGGGATTCTCAAAGTGTGATCTGGGCCCCCTGGATTCCCTGAGGCCCTCTCAGAGGGCCTGGGAGGTCATGGCCACTTCAAAGTCATTAGCTCCTGCCGTGCTCACTTGCTCACAAATGTACAGTGGGTTTTCTTTTCTTCTTAATTTATTAAAAAAAATTTTTTTATTGTGGTAAAAGTCACATAATACAAAACATGCTATTTTAACCATATTTAACACAGTTCAGTGGCACAACATACATTCATATTGCTGTGCAGCTCTAACCAGCATATATCTCCCAAGTTTTTCACCTTTCTAAACTGAAACTTTGTTCTCACTGAACACTAAGTTCCCATTCCCCAGTCCTCTTTCCCCAGCCCCCGGATCCTGACAACCACCAATGTACTTTCTGACTCTGTGAATTTGACTCTTCCAGGTACCTCATAGAAGTGGAATCCAACAGTATCTGTCTGTACCTAATATATATTGGGGGCTTCCCTGGTAGCTCAGTGGTAAAAGAATCTGCCTGCCAGTGCAGGAGATGAAGGCTCAGTCCCTGGATCAGGAAGCTACCTGGAGAAGGAAATGGCAACCCACTTCAGTATTCTTGCCGTGGAGATCCCATGGACAGAGAAGCCTGGTGAGCAATAGTCCATGGGGCTGCAAGAGTCAGACACGACTTAGCGACTAAACAGCAGCAACAACAGTGTATACTGGGATACATTTTTAAGGTTAACTTAGTATAAGTATGCCCTGCACACAGATTTATACAGCGGATTTTCTATAGTACATTTGGAAGAGCTCAGGGAGCCAACATTTTCTAAACCAATACATAATGTTACAAATCACGCTTGGGAGAAACACCCACTCAAAGTGCAAATGAGCTCCAATGCATCTAAAAGTAAGAGGATACAGAAGCCTTGTGGATCAGATTCCACATCACAAATAACCTTTAAGAAACTACCATTTGTTGAATTGTGAGGTTGTGTCAAAGAAGAATGCCCACAATTATCTGAGAAGGAGATTAATATATCCTCTCCCCCCTTTCAACTACATATCCGTGTGAAGCCAGGGTTTGTTCAATACTCTTCAGTCAAAACAACATATGGCAACACGGAATGTCAAAGCAGGTGTGAGAAGCCAGCGTCTTCTATTAAGTCAGACCTAAAGAGAGAGATGAGCAAACATAGATAATAATGATCTTTGGCTCACTCAGTTTGGAAAATATAGTTTTTCATAAAAATATATTATCTGTATTAGCATGAATGAGTTTATTACTATTTTTAAATGAATTTAAAAATATATATGTTTTAAATGTGCCACTTTTGATTTATGAGATGACCATTGATACCTGTAACCTACATAAGCAATGCTCTTGGGCTGATAACTTTTAGAGTGTAAAAAGATCCTGAGATCAAACTTTGGAGAACTGTGGGAACAGAGCGTATCTCTAAAAGCTTATTAGTAACGGGTTTGATTGAGTTTGGCTTAGAAATAACAAGCCCACTCCTCATCTCCCCCTCCCCACACCCTCACTCATCTCTTGCTCTCATACTGCCCCCATCATTCATTGCAGCCCTGGCCTTGAACCCCTCCCCTCCGTCTGGAAGTTTCCTTCCTCTCCTTCCACCCGATTTCCCTTTCGCAGCTCCTCACTCCTTCGCTTTCCGCAGATGCCAGCTCCAAGCTACTCACATTCCTCAAGCAGGCCTCCCTTTCTCCACTGACTCTTATCTCCGTCACCTCCAACTCCCTCTCTAATCGCTCCTCATTCTTTAGCAGAGAAGCTCCCTGTTCCTTCTAGGCTTTTGAAGCCATACGTGCTCCTCGTCTTTTCTCCTCACCAGCTTCTTCTCCAAAGGCTTTATTTGCTGCTGTAAGAAATGTCGGGACCTGTGCTAAGGATCAAGCTCCTCAGTTTCTTTTTGGAATCATGTGACACACTTCCGAATCCTCCCAACTCAGCCTCCAGCCAAGGAGGATGATGTCCCAGGTACAACGGACTGACCCTGGACGTGGAGGCAGAGCTCAGCTTTGCCATATATTAATGAGGATGCTTAATAGCAACCAAATCACTCCACTGCTCTGAACTTTAGGTCCTACTTTCATAAAGTGAGTGTAATAATACTCTGAAGTTTTTTAATGAAAATTACATCAGAGTATGTGGAAGAGAGTCAGTCCTTATGAAGATCTGCCCCTTTTACAAACTAGTTAATTATTTGTCTAGATAATTATAAATTAAAGGAAGCTATAACCTACATCCGGCTTCCCTGGTGGCTCAATGTAAACAATCTGCCTGCGACTCAATCAAAAAATGAGCCAAAGAACTAAACAGACATTTCTCCAAAGAAGACATACAGATGGCTAACGAACACATAAAAAGATGCTCAACATCACTCATTATCAGAGAAATGCAAATCAAAACCACAATGAGGTACCATCTCACCCAGGTCAGAATAGCTGCTATCAAAAAATCTACAAACAATAAATGCTGGCGAGTGTGCAGAGAAAAGGGAACCCTCTTACACTATCGGTGGGAATGCAAACTAGTACAGCCACTATGGAGAACAGTGTTCAGTCGCTCCGCCGTGTCCGACTCTTTGTGACCCCATGAATCGCAGCACATCTGGCCTCCCTGTCCATCACCAACTCCCAGAGTCCATGCAAACCCATGTCCATTGAGTTGGTGCTGCCATCCGACCATCTCATCCTCTGTCGTCCCCTTCTCCTCCTGCCCTCAATCTTTCCCAGCATTAGGGTCTTTTCAAATGACCACAATTATCTGAGAAGGAGATTAATATATCCTCTCCCCCCTTTCAACTACATATCCGTGTGAAGCCAGGGTTTGTTCAATACTCTTCAGTCAAAACAACATATGGCAACACGGAATGTCAAAGCAGGTGTGAGAAGCCAGCGTCTTCTATTAAGTCAGACCTAAAGAGAGAGATGAGCAAACATAGATAATAATGATCTTTGGCTCACTCAGTTTGGAAAATATAGTTTTTCATAAAAATATATTATCTGTATTAGCATGAATGAGTTTATTACTATTTTTAAATGAATTTAAAAATATATATGTTTTAAATGTGCCACTTTTGATTTATGAGATGACCATTGATACCTGTAACCTACATAAGCAATGCTCTTGGGCTGATAACTTTGTAGAGTGTAAAAAGATCCTGAGATCAAACTTTGGAGAACTGTGGGAACAGAGCGTATCTCTAAAAGCTTATTAGTAACGGGTTTGATTGAGTTTGGCTTAGAAATAACAAGCCCACTCCTCATCTCCCCCTCCCCACACCCTCACTCATCTCTTGCTCTCATACTGCCCCCATCATTCATTGCAGCCCTGGCCTTGAACCCCTCCCCTCCGTCTGGAAGTTTCCTTCCTCTCCTTCCACCCGATTTCCCTTTCGCAGCTCCTCACTCCTTCGCTTTCCGCAGATGCCAGCTCCAAGCTACTCACATTCCTCAAGCAGGCCTCCCTTTCTCCACTGACTCTTATCTCCGTCACCTCCAACTCCCTCTCTAATCGCTCCTCATTCTTTAGCAGAGAAGCTCCCTGTTCCTTCTAGGCTTTTGAAGCCATGCGTGCTCCTCGTCTTTTCTCCTCACCAGCTTCTTCTCCAAAGGCTTTATTTGCTGCTGTAAGAAATGTCGGGACCTGTGCTAAGGATCAAGCTCCTCAGTTTCTTTTTGGAATCATGTGACACACTTCCGAATCCTCCCAACTCAGCCTCCAGCCAAGGAGGATGATGTCCCAGGTACAACGGACTGACCCTGGACGTGGAGGCAGAGCTCAGCTTTGCCATATATTAATGAGGATGCTTAATAGCAACCAAATCACTCCACTGCTCTGAACTTTAGGTCCTACTTTCATAAAGTGAGTGTAATAATACTCTGAAGTTTTTTAATGAAAATTACATCAGAGTATGTGGAAGAGAGTCAGTCCTTATGAAGATCTGCCCCTTTTACAAACTAGTTAATTATTTGTCTAGATAATTATAAATTAAAGGAAGCTATAACCTACATCCGGCTTCCCTGGTGGCTCAATGTAAACAATCTGCCTGCGACTCAATCAAAAAATGAGCCAAAGAACTAAACAGACATTTCTCCAAAGAAGACATACAGATGGCTAACGAACACATAAAAAGATGCTCAACATCACTCATTATCAGAGAAATGCAAATCAAAACCACAATGAGGTACCATCTCACCCAGGTCAGAATAGCTGCTATCAAAAAATCTACAAACAATAAATGCTGGCGAGTGTGCAGAGAAAAGGGAACCCTCTTACACTATCGGTGGGAATGCAAACTAGTACAGCCACTATGGAGAACAGTGTTCAGTCGCTCCGCCGTGTCCGACTCTTTGTGACCCCATGAATCGCAGCACATCTGGCCTCCCTGTCCATCACCAACTCCCAGAGTCCATGCAAACCCATGTCCATTGAGTTGGTGCTGCCATCCGACCATCTCATCCTCTGTCGTCCCCTTCTCCTCCTGCCCTCAATCTTTCCCAGCATTAGGGTCTTTTCAAATGAGTCAGCTCTTCCCATCAAGTGGCCAAAGTGTTGGAGTTTCAGCTTCAACATCAGTCCTTCCAGTGAACACCCAGGACTGATCTCCTTTAGGATGGACTGGTTGGATCTCCTTGCAATCTAAGGGTCTCTCAAGAGTCTTCTCCAACACCACAGTTCAAAAGCATCAATTCTTCTGCGTTCAACTTTCTTTATAGTCCAACTCTCACATCCATACATGACCACTGGAAAAGCCATAGCCTTGACTAGACGGACTTTTGTTGACAAAGTAATGTCTCTGCTTTTTAATATGCTGTCTAGGTTGGTCTAACTTTTCTTCCAAGGAGTAAAAAACTGGAAATAGAAGTGCCATGTGACCCCAAAACCCCACTGCTAAATATACACACCAAGGAAACCAGAATTGAAAGAGACACGTGTACCCCAATGTTCATTGTAGCACTGTTTACAATAGCTAGGACATGGAAGCAACCTAGATGTCTATCGGCAGATGAATGGATAAGAAAGCTGTGGAACAGATACACAATGGGATAGTACTCAACTATTTTAAAAAAGACATTTGAATCAGTTCTAATGAGGTAGATGAAACTGGAGCCTGTTATACAGAGTGAAGTAGGTCAGAAAGAAAAACACCAATACATATATATGGAATTTAGAAAGATGGCAATGATGACCCTATATGTGAGACAGCAAAAGAGACACAGATGTAAAGAAGAGACTTTTGGACTCTGTGGGAGAAGGTGAGGGTAGGATGATTTGAGAGAATAGCATTGAAACACGTATATTACCATATATGAAATAGATCGCCAGTCCAGGTTCGATGCATGAGACAGGGCACTCAGGGCCGGTGCGCTGGGATGACACTGAGGGATGGGATGGGGAGGGAGGTGGGATGGAGGGTTCATGATGGGGGACACATGTATACCCATGGCTGATTCATGTCAATGTATGGCAAAAACCACTACAATACTGTAAAGTAGTTAGCCTTCAATTAAAATAAGTATTTTTTTTTAAAAAAGAATCTACCTGCCAATGCAGGAGACTTAGGTTTGATCCCTGGGTCAGGAAGATCCCCTGGAGAAGGAAATGGCAAACCACTCCAATATTCTTGCCTGGGAAATCCCACAGAGAATGGAGCCTGACAATCAACAGTCCATGGGGTTGCAAACGAATCAGACATGACTTAGTGACTAAACAACAACAAATAACGTAGATTGTTAGTTCTCAAACTTTCATAGACAGCAGAATCACTTGGGCAGCTTGAATATAGGGAGTCCCCCAGAAATCCCAATTTGGTAGTTTATGAATGGGGTCCACATTCATATATTTTTTAATGAACTTTAATGTACATCAAACACTGGATGAGATATTTTCTGAATTGTTCTGAATCTCACATTTTTCTCACTATTTTATGGGCCTTTCCAAATCTTAAAAATATGCCCTGTTTGCAGTTAAAAATATTGACTGTGTTTTCATATACATCATGTTTACTGGTAAAAGGGCTGACAGGATTTCACCAAGTTCTCATAACCAACACTCCCCTACTCCCACTGCATCCCCCTTTAACAAAGCAAGGTATTCGGGGAAGCCAGGGCAACTTGGGTGCCATTTAATGTTGCTGAGCCTTTATTTCTTAGCTTTAAAGCAAGGATAGCCATATCTCATGAGGATATTATGAGAATCATGCAGACTAATGAAGGTCCTGTATGGGCCATCCAAATGCTGCTTCTAATTATTTCCTTTTGTGCAAAACTCGTTGGCCCACCGATGAATCAGAGGAATTAGAATTACCAGTCTCCAAGGCATCCACTGTTTTTGGACCACTCTGAACTACCCATGACTCCAAGCACTGTGATGGCTTAGGGTGGGCTGGGGGGATAGGGATCCAGGGGCTGACTCCCTGCCACATCTTTTCCTCTCCCAACCAACCCCCTTCAAACAGCATCTGACCAAGCATTGTCTGTACTCAAATGGGCTCAATGCTTGGGAAGCCCAGTGTTTTGTTTTTCTTCTTCTTCCTACTTCACTCTTTGGACTTGTTTGACGTACCTTGACTTAGAGGATACCTTATGTAATCTGAATGTTCCTTCACTTCACTGCCTGTGGGTGCAATGAGGTCACAGTGATCTGTGGGCCTGTTTCCTCGTACTGGAGAGGTCACTTCTGGGAACTTGAGTCCATGTCCCCCCTTCCCTCCTCCCTCACCCTCCCATGGCTCCTCCCATCCATCTCAGGCAGTGCCTGGGGTGTCATGGTGCTCTCATAAATCTTTTAGCTCTCTTCCTCTGCTGATGCCACTTGCTTCTTGGCTGTGCTCCCATTGTCACTCTGCTCAGATAGTCTGTTGAAGGCATCCATCTCCACTTGCTCTGGATGGCTATATGCTGAGCATCTGCAAACTGGGAGCAGAAGAGTTTCCTCTCTTGCTCCATGACTTCCTTAAGGGATCAGAACAGACTTGCTTGAACCCTAAGACTTTACAGCTCATTTAACTGTGCATGCATGCTCAGTCACGTCCCACTGTTTGTGACCCTATAGACTGTAGTCCACCAGGCTCCTTTGTCCATGGAATTTTCCAGACAAGAATATGGTAGTGGGTTGCCATTTCTAGCTCCAGGGGATCTTCTTGACCCAGGGATCAAACCCGTCTCTCCTGCATTGGCAGGGGGGTTCTTTACTGCTGAACCACCTGGGAAGGCATAGACACAGCCTTTTTTTCTGCAGAAGAGCATCCTGGCCACCAGCAGGGCTGAGCTGACTGAGCACACAGTGGTGGCCTCACCCTGTGCAGAGCTGTTCTATCTGCTGCTCAGGCCCTGCGTCCAGATGGATTCCGTGGTGACTGGAGTTCCTCACTGCAGTCTGACTTCCATGAAGACCCCTTCAATGTCACCTGTGTATGTCCAAATCCTAAGTTTTTTCTCAGGAAGGGGATTAGCCCCGCATACATCAGTCAACACAGATAGACTCTGAGCAGTGTGGGTGGTCAGAGAGTACAGGAAACCCAGAGAGTCATCCTGGACATACAGTTATACCCAGAAAGCATGCTTAGGTGGGCAGATATTCTCTCACCCATTCTCCAGGTGAAGAGCACTTTTAGGTAGGTTGAGGATTGGAGTTTGGGGGTGGTGTTGAGGAAAATGAGCTGGCCTTGCCTCTGGGGAGAAATTTTTCTTTCTTTTTGTTTATCTGTTATTTGGAAGTAGCACTTCATGGTAAATACTGAAGGGAACAGGAACTTTGAAGAGTTTTCTAGGCAGAGGTGAAGAATAAAACCTGGGAAGCCCAGCAGCAGCAGGAGGTGCATGGGCCAGGGCCATCTGCTCCCAAGAGTAGGCTTTTGAGGTCACCAGTGATTCCCCATCATGGCCCCTTCCCCAGTCACTACGTGGATGTCACTCAGGGAAGGGCAGTGGTCCAGAATCAGGAGAGAGGGACAGAGGATGGGGGATGTGAAGGCAGCAGAGAAGGGATATGTTTTCAGATTGGTTTTGAGGGTGAAAGACACTTGGAGAATTAAGAAGGGCCTGGAAATTACTGTGCTCATTGTGGAAAGACAGGACACAGATGCCTGTCTCCCCTAGGAGAAGCCAGCTTAGGGGTCAACCATCCAGCACTCACTTTGGAGCACATCTGCATCAGGGAAAAGGCAGGGGTGATGCTGGGTGATGTCATGAAGGAAACCTGCAGAGGCTTCCTGCACTGAGGGTTCACCTGGCTCAGGAGTGGGGATAGGAAGGGAGAGCTCGGAGTTCGGGAGCCTTTACTGAGAAAGAACAGGCGGGACCCAAAGAGGGAGTAAATGCCAAAAACAAAGAGAAAAATGAAGAGCAATGATGGTGCTATCCTAAGGCTAATTGAGCTGCCAACAATCATAAGGAAGGTGGAAAGGGGCTCTGGTTTGGAAGAAAAGATAATAAACTCTGCTTTAGACAAGCTTTGTTACAGGGGTTGAAAGGTCAACCAAATAGTGATCTTCCATGGACAGCAAGAAATATGAGATAGTAGAGGACCAAGGGGTCAGGGTTTGAGATGGAGATTGAACAGCTGTAGGATAATGGAACAGGGCAGAGCTGCTTAGATAATTCATTTCGCTGCTTAATAAGTATTTTTTGGGGTGCCTACTATGGGCCAAGCATGGATCTGAGACCTGGGGATACTGCAATGAATCTGGCAGGGAAGGCATCTTGAGTGATTTGTGTGGATGAAGAGAATAAGCGATGTCGGTCCAGGGGAAAGAGTGAGCATCAGACTGGGAGGTCAGTCTGGGATGCAGGAGGCCAGGAGAGGAATGAATAGCATGATGGATCATTTAGGGCCCCAGTTGACCTGTATGTAATGGGAATTCAAATGAAGTGGCCTAAATAAAGCAGGGGCTTATCCATGTCTCCCAAAGCAAGGAGTGTGGGTATGATAGCTGAGCACTGGAGCAGGGACTCCACCAAGTCACTGAAGACCAGGCATCCCACCCCTCCAAAGCCACATTGGCAACTGCCCACATTGTGTGGTCTGAAGGTCAACCATGGTTCCCTCTGGCTCCCAACCTTAAAATTCTGCATCTCTTCCTTCTCTGATTTAAGGCTGTGTTTCTCAAAATGTGTTCTGTGGAGTTCTAAGGAACTGTGGAGGTACTTTAGAGGCAGCAGAGGGGGCTGGTCCCCAGACCCACTTGGCTACATAAACATATTTGACACATGCCCCCAAGAGTGTTTCCTGAAGACCAGATTTCCTGAGTAGCTCTTTCCTAGAGTGAGCAGAGGCTCATCTGCTGAAACTACTATTGCCAGAGGTATGCTCTACCCAGGCCCCTGCTGGTGTGTGTGTGTGTGTGTACATGTGTATGCATGCACTCGGCTCACCCCTGACTGACTGGTGTGCATTCACCTATCCATCTCTCAGTGCCATGTGCCTTTTCTCCCCTCAGTGACCTGAGTCCTTCTTTCCTTAAAGACCTCTGCATGCTGTCACCCCAAAGCATTCCTTATCCATTTCAAACTTGGGTCTTCTTTTAGATTCTTGCCTTAAAACATAGCACCAAAATCCACTTAGGACTTGAAGTTATGAGGTGTTGGAGGTGGGTAGGGAGGATCAGAAAGGGGAAGGGAGAAAGGAAGTCCAGAGTCCAAAGCTATGAAAAACCTAGATGGCATATTAAAAAGCAGAGATATTACTTTGCTGACAAAGGTTCTTATAGTCAAAGCTATGGTTTTTCCAGTAGTCATGTATGGATGTGAGAGTTGGACCATAAAGGAAGCTGAGCACTGAAGAATTGATGCTTTTGAACTGTGGTGTTGGGGAAGACTCTTGAGAGTCCTTTGGTCTGTAGGGAGCTCAAACCAATCAATCCTAAAAGAAATTAATCCTGAGTATTCATTGGAAGGACTGATGCTGAAGCTAAAATTCCAATACTTTGGCCACTTGATGTAAAGAGCTGACTCATTGGAAAAGACCCTGATGCTGGGAAAGACTGAAGGCAAGAGGAGAAGGGGATGGCAAAGGATGAGATGGTTGAATGACATCACCAATTCAATGGACATGAGTTTGAGCAAGCTCCCATAGTTGGTGATAGACAGGGAAGCCTGGCATTGCTGAAGTCCATGGGATTACAAAGAGCAGGACACAACTGATCCACTGAACTGAACTGAACCTTTCTAATTGACCAACCTATGGAAACTCACTCACCTTCTTTCTGCCTCTAGTCTGATGATTAGCAGAATGAACCATGGAGGGGAGAAAGTGATGCCTGTAGGCCAGGGAATAATAAGATGCAATGGTTGTCATACAAGCTTCTAGACAAGCAGTGTGGAAAATTAGGCAGACTCGGCTCTGAATCACAGGTGCATGCTATTACTCTGGCTGGTTACTTAATCTCTCCAAGCCTTAGCTTTTTTCATCTGTATAATGGGATCTATAATAGAACCTACCTTGTGGGGTTGTTATGAGGAGAAAGTTAATGAATACACATAAAGAACTTTGCAGTGTCACGTAGAGAAGCCTCCGTGGCTGTTAGCTTTGGTTATAATTATTTGAAAATGGGGAAACTGAGGCACACTTTCCCCAAATCCAGACTTGGGAGGGGAGTGCTTCACAGACTTGGAACCGAGATCCTTGGAGTTCAGACTGATTCGTCCCTCTTCCTCCCCTGCTCATCACCCGGCTCCCTGGAGCCCCTCTGTTGTTTACACACATCATGTAGGACGTGCCATCACGGGAAGGCATGTGATTGAGTCTTTATGGCCTGAGGAGGGTTTGGAGTAGAGTTTCCCATCCCCGGGTCTCATTTCCTAGTCAGACAACATTTATCCTACTCCTCACTTTTCTCAGTGGCCCCCTGCCATCCCCGCTGCCCTCTCCCTTTGTGAAGTGTCTGTTTGCAGCTGGGAAATTCTTTCCATGCAGATTTCCAAGATTAGTCATTTATAACTGTCTCAAAAACCATCCAGAGGGATGAAATTTCTCTTATTTTTTATAGACCCCATTGAAAAAATCCATGAAACTGTCTTTGAGGCAGGTAAGCATGAGTGACAAAGGATGAGATGGTTGAATGACATCACCAATTCAATGGACATGAGTTTGAGCAAGCTCCCATAGTTGGTGATAGACAGGGAAGCCTGGCATTGCTGAAGTCCATGGGATTACAAAGAGCAGGACACAACTGATCCACTGAACTGAACTGAACCTTTCTAATTGACCAACCTATGGAAACTCACTCACCTTCTTTCTGCCTCTAGTCTGATGATTAGCAGAATGAACCATGGAGGGGAGAAAGTGATGCCTGTAGGCCAGGGAATAATAAGATGCAATGGTTGTCATACAAGCTTCTAGACAAGCAGTGTGGAAAATTAGGCAGACTCGGCTCTGAATCACAGGTGCATGCTATTACTCTGGCTGGTTACTTAATCTCTCCAAGCCTTAGCTTTTTTCATCTGTATAATGGGATCTATAATAGAACCTACCTTGTGGGGTTGTTATGAGGAGAAAGTTAATGAATACACATAAAGAACTTTGCAGTGTCACGTAGAGAAGCCTCCGTGGCTGTTAGCTTTGGTTATAATTATTTGAAAATGGGGAAACTGAGGCACACTTTCCCCAAATCCAGACTTGGGAGGGGAGTGCTTCACAGACTTGGAACCGAGATCCTTGGAGTTCAGACTGATTCGTCCCTCTTCCTCCCCTGCTCATCACCCGGCTCCCTGGAGCCCCTCTGTTGTTTACACACATCATGTAGGACGTGCCATCACGGGAAGGCATGTGATTGAGTCTTTATGGCCTGAGGAGGGTTTGGAGTAGAGTTTCCCATCCCCGGGTCTCATTTCCTAGTCAGACAACATTTATCCTACTCCTCACTTTTCTCAGTGGCCCCCTGCCATCCCCGCTGCCCTCTCCCTTTGTGAAGTGTCTGTTTGCAGCTGGGAAATTCTTTCCATGCAGATTTCCAAGATTAGTCATTTATAACTGTCTCAAAAACCATCCAGAGGGATGAAATTTTCTTATTTTTTATAGACCCCATTGAAAAAATCCATGAAACTGTCTTTGAGGCAGGTAAGCATGAGTGAAGAGTTATGAGAAAGCGAGAGAGAGAAAGAGAGAGGCAAAGAGAAAGGTGTTGTTCAGTCACTAAGTTGTGTCCGACCCTTTGCGACCCCATGGACTGCAGTATGCCAGGCTCCTCTGTCCTCCACTATTTCCCAGAGTTTGCTCAAATTCACACTGGTCGAGTCAGTGATCCTATCTAACCATCGCATTCTGTGCCACCCTCTTCTCCTTTTGCCTTCAGTCTTTCCCCATTAGGATCTTTCCCAATGTGTCAGCTTTTTGTAACAGGTGGCCAATGTACTGGGAAGAAAAGTGGAGGTGTGCATAAGTAAGTTTCCTTTTTCTTTAATCCTTTGTTTGGGCTGTATCACATGGCATGTGAGATCTTATTTCCCTGACCAGGGATCAAACCCATGCCTGCTGTAGTGGATGTCAGGGGTCCTAACCACTGGATCACCAGGGAATTTCCAAGTAAGTAAATTTTTTTCTGGAGCAATCAGCCACTATGGGTTTGAGACAAAGCCTTATGGGGCTTGTAACTGGCCCCAATGTGGAGACCCCCCACAAGCAGTGAAGCAGAGACACTGACCCAAACTTAAGACGGGCTAGGACAGGACACAGTAGGTGTAGAGAAGGGAGTAGGTGGGATGTGTCTCTCAGGACATGGGTCTCCCAGCAGCTTGGTCATAGTACTTTCCCCAGAACTAAAATGTGGGTACTTTTCTCAACTACCCCTTACCGAAGGATTTGAATGGAACTCTCTTGCCTTGGTGACTTCAAAAGGCTGCAGGAAAATATAAGCCACTCCCTCGCATTGTGTGTATATGTGCTCAGTAGCCTCAGTTGTGTCTGACTCTTGGCCACCCCATGGACTATAGCCTTCCAGGTTCCTCTGTCCATAGGGTTTCCCAGGCAAGAGTACTGGAGTGAGTGGCCATTACCTGCTCCAACTTATTCACATTAGCCACTACCATTCATCCTAGAATAGCATACAGGACCAAGGATATCTGATTCTGAGATGAGCAGGAAACAGTGGGGCTGAGGAAAGAGATGGGTCTGAGTCCAGGGCCAAGTATGGAGGCACTGGTGACTCAACATGTTGGAGGAGAAGAGTGCTGGACCATTGGACAGGCAGATTTTCTATGATCTTCACTTCTCCTTGAATCAGTCCAATTTTTTCAGACAGAGGGGCTGGAAATGGAGGTGGGTTGGATTGTGGAGGAGATGAGAAAGGAAAGAAATTAGGATCTTATACAAAGGTTAGTGTGTTGAGTGGGCTTCCCTGGTGGCTCAGTGGTAAAGAATCTGCCTGCCAATGCAGGAGACCTGAGATCGATCCCTAGGTCTGGAAGATTTCCCTGGAGAAGAAATGGCAACCCATTCCAGTATTCTTGCCTAGATAATTGCATGGACAGAGGAGCCTGGCAGACTACGGTCCCTGGGGTCACAAAAGAGTTGGACATGACTTAGTGACTAAAAACAATAGTGTGTTAAAGGGAAAAATCTAGAAGACATAATCTGAAGGAATTCATATTTGATGGCAAAAAGTCAAGGCTCCAGAAATAGCACAAAGTAAAAAGAAATATTGGTTGTGCCCAGGCCACAGGAACAGACACTCAGACATACAAAATTGGTGCTAAGCAGAGTTCTTGGCTGGACTAACAATGACCAGGGGTTTGCCTTCTTAGAGATCCTTTAAAATCTCCTTCTGTTGATGTTGAGGGACTTCTGTGGAAGGAAGAACTGTTCTGACATCCTTGAGGTGGACTTTGAGCTCTGCCTCCCACTCTCAGCAACTCATCCTCAGTGTACTTGACTCTCAGGGCTGAAGCCAAGGCTCCCAGGTGGAACCTCTTGTCTGTAGTGGGTAGATGCCCCGCTCAGAGAACCTGAACTTGGAGAACAACATGGCTCTAAGTGTCATGACTTGGATCTGCCAGTGTTATTTTATTTTCTCCTCTCCTGGCCTGAAAGATCATCCCCTGTATTTAAACAATTTTTAAAAAGTTAAATAACAATGACAACAACAACAACAGTTAAAGAGTGTATTCTCAATATCTTGATTCTTACCTCTCTGTGGGTTCAGGTGCTGACACCTAAATAATAATTTTAAGGCTTGCTGCTTTTGAATTCTGCTTCCTTATGCAATCTTTTCCTTCTCTTGAACATTTTTGTACCACCAAAGGGGTAGTTTCTGCAGGCATTTCAGTTTGGGCTACTTTAGTGGTACTGCTGTCTGTTATTGATCTGCCATCTCTGCTGCTCAGCAAGCATCTTTGCTTACCTTCCTCCCCAAATGACAACACTGGGGGCGCTGTTATCTGAAACCACTGCTCAATCACTAATGCTCTTAGGAAGTGAGAACATTGTACCCTCTGTGCTCAACTGGGGGAAATCTCCAGGCAGGGTTGCCTATATTCCCAAAGAATCAGAATTTACTGAAATACCTTTTTCAACTTATAGACACACATGCCCATTTTCCCCTTGTGTCTTCAGGGTAGATGAGCTGGGAAATAACCCAAGCTACACAGGATATTACCATGACTGTCCAACCCTTGGTGCTGCTGCTGAGTCTGAAAGACTTTCTTCCTAATGGTGAATTATCTTACCAAGTTCCTGCAATTCCTTCCTACAGATGAGCTGCCAAAGGGAACCACCCAGTAGCTCATCAGACATGTCTGTTGTACCGGAGTCTGCTCTGGATTAACTGCAGCTCCCTGTTATTCCAATTAGCAGCATTGACTAGGGAGAAGCCCTGGCTCAGAGCTTTCTTGAGGACCAACTCTGCTGAGAACTGGTGCCAAAGAGAGTTATTCTGACTTTTCCTGACAGCCCTGTGAGGTCCAGGACCCTTTTCCTCTTCTGCGGGCTTAATAAGCCATAATGCCTGGCAATACATGCTCCTAAGTTCTTACACAAGTTATCCCATCACTCAAGATCTTTATCCTTCATGGAAATTCTTCCTTCTCTCTTATACAGAGGGGGACCTCAAGGTCCCACAAGAGACAGAGAGATTTGTTCAATTGCGCTCAGTCACTTCAGTCATGTCCGACTCTCTGCGACTCCATGGAACGTGACCCTCCAGGCTCCTCTGTCCATGGGATTCTCCAGGCAAGAATACTGGAGTGGGTTGCCATTTCCTTCTCCAGTGATAAAGTGAGTGAAGTGAAGTCTCACTGTCAGTCGTGTCGACTCTTTGCAACCCATGGATTGTAACACGGACTATAATGCAAGGTGAGCTTCCCTGGTGGCTCAGTTGTAAAGAATCTGCCTGCCAATTCAGGATACCTGGGTTTGATCCCTGTGTTGGGAAGATCTGGAGAAGGGGATGGCAACCCACTCCAAAATTCTTGCCTGGGAAATCCCATGGACAAAGGAGCTTGGTGGGCTACAGTCTATGGGGGTCACAAAAGAACTGGACATGACTTAGCGACTAAACAGCAACACCAAGAAATAATGCAAAGAAGCCATGATCAGGTACCAGAATGGATGTTCCTAAGAGAAGGCAAACACGCCCCCTCTTTTTTTAGACCCATGAAGTCACACAAAGTACTTACTTCTTGGTCACTTATTACCTGTGGGCTATGCATTTGTCCCTCATCAGATTCGTATCATAACACCTTCACCACCTGTGATTTTTCCTCTCTTTTCCTTCCTTCCTGTATCCCTTTTTCTATCCTTCCCCTTCCTTCTCTTCCACCCCCACCCCCAGCCTTTCCTACTAATTAAATACATACTCTATACCTTACACTCCACTGGGTACTAGAGGGATGAGAGATGGGTAAGACATTGTCCTTGCCCTTGAAGGACAAGCACATCATACAATGGGAAGGCAGATGTGTACACAATTAACTATAATAAAATATGGCGAGTGATATAATGGAGTTCTGCCCAAAGTGTCATGGGAGCACAGAGGAGGGGGTGCAGGAGCCGCCTTAGAGGTTATCAGGAAAAGCTTCACTGAGAAGGTGATTTTTGAGTTGCCTTTGGAAGAATAGATTTTTTGAGTAAGAATTTTCCATATGAACAAAGATGGGAAGGGCATCTTTAGGCAGTGGGACGGGGAACAGTGGGAGTCCGTTATGGCGATAGCAAGGCACATGGCTGGGTGGTGAGGGTTGAGAAACATAGCTGGTGATGAGGGTTTTATGGGCTCTGAGTGTCTTACTTAGGATAGTCAGTGTGCAATGGGAAAGCATGCACAGGATGATTCTTTCGAGGACATTTTTTTATTTTTGCTTCAGTTTTAAGTGATTTGTTTGTGTTTGCGTAGGTCTTCATAGCTGCTTGCAGGCACTCTCTAGTTGTAGGCAGAGGGGGCTACTTTTCACTGTGGTGCACCAGTTTCTCGTTGCATTAGCTTCTCTTGTTGCAGAGCACAAGCTCTAGGCACTCAGGCCTCAGCAGTCGCAGCTTGTGAGCTAAGTTACGCCATGCGCCTGTGTAGTCACTCAGTCATGTCTGACTCTGCAATCCCATGGACTGTAGGCCACTAGGCTCCTCTGGCCATGGAATTATCCTGGCAAGAATACTGGAGTGGGTGGCCATTTCCTTCTCCAGGGGATCTTCCTGACCCAGGAATCAGACCCAGGTCTCCCACACTGCAGGCAGAATTTTTACCACATGAGCCACCAGGGAAGCCCATGGTATCTGGGATCTTACCGGATCAAGGATTGAACCCCGGTCCTTCACTTTGGCAGGTGAACTCTTAACCAGTGAACTGCCAGGGAAGTTTCAAAGACATTTTTTTGTAATGAAAAGGCTAACAGAGTAAGATTCAAGGTGGGCAGTGAAAATGTGTGTGTACTAGTGGTTAATCAATTAACTGCTCAAATATTTATTAATGGCCAGTGTGCACTAGGATCTGTGTTACTTACTGTAAAAGTGCAAAAAAAAGCATCATGATCAGATCAGAAGGCTATGAGCGATTCACGCTTAGAAATATTTGAGGGTAAAAAGAGAAAGTACAGTACAAGACTGTGTGGTCAAAAGGATGTGGGTCAAAGGTGGGAGAGAGCAGAGATGACTGAGTGGATCTGAAGGATCAGCAAGAGACATTCTTTGTTCCAGAAGCCACATGGGCAAAGACTTTGCATTGAGTGTGTGTGGATAGTGAAGAATCTGGCCTGTCTGGACCCATGCTGGGGATGCTGGGAAAGATGGATACAGATGTGAGGTCAGGTAAAGGAGGGCATTGAAGTTCGGTAGAAATTCTGGGTAGGGTGGAACTTTTTAAAGCCCTTTTAGAGAAACTCTTCCTGCCTCACCAATCCCACCTGTGGGTCTCTTCTATAATAACTCTACCTGTGATCATCAATCTTTGTTGAAACATACATAGACCCAGAAGAACACAATTTCACCTTTGGATGTCTCTGACTGTTGAAAAGTTCTGCTAAAGTCTAGCTCATGACTTCTTGTGTCTATGTGTTCCAGAAATGTCCCTCTGTGTCAGTCAACTTCTAATCCTTCTTGGCTATAGAGAAGCTCTTTAGATTTTCAAATTAAGCTCAGATGTTTAGCCTTCCTTCTCTGAGTTTGTAAATTAACTTCTTCAATCACTTTTCCACAAGCAGGCTGGAATCTCCTCCCAGTTTTAATGAGTGCTACTGCTATTCCCTTGAGGCTGATTTTTCTTTGGAGTGGGGTCTGAGCAGTACTGTTTAGTCTGGACACAACTGAGTAGGTGGGGACCTGTGCTCAGTCACTCAGTCATGTCCAACTCTTCGTGACCCTATGGACTGTAGCCCGCCAGGCTCCTCTGTCCATGCAATTTTCCAAGTGCGAATACTGGAGTGGGTTGCCATTTCCTCCTCCAGGGGATCTTCCCGACCCAGAGATGGAACTCACATCTACTGCACTGGCAGGCAGATTCTTTACCACTGTGCCACCTGGGAAGCCCTAGGTGATGATATAATATTAATGACTTAGTATTAATAGATATGCTGTTTTGTGAATATGAGTCCAGTCTCAGAGTTCAGGGTTGGTGGCAGGTGAAACCTGGGGGTCCTTAGCAGAAATCCAGGTATCAGGGCTGGATCAGGGTGGTTCTTGGTCCAAGAATGAATAGGAAAGAATTGAAGCTAGGGGGCATTTCAAAACTGATACATAAGAGAAAAGACAATGATAACTCTCAGTTTTCTGATCTGCAAACTTGGAAAAATAGCAAATGTATGGGTAGAAACAAGGCTTCTCTAGTGGCTCACACAGTAAAGAATCTGCCTGCACTGCAGGATCAGTTCTTGGGTTGGAAAGATCTTCTGGAGAAGGGAATGGCAACCTACTCCAGTATTCTTGCCTGGAGAATTCCATGGACAGGGGAGCCTGGTGAGCTATAGTCCATGGGGTCACAAAGAGCCTGACACGATTGAGAGACTAACACACTGGCAGAAATGGGCTGGGACAAGTGTGGTCAACCATAGGGATGAAACCAAACATGACCCAAGAGCTGGGCACCTGTATTGAGGTGTCCAGAACTGGTTGCCAATGTGCCCTGAGAGCCCAGGAACAGGATTAGACTAGAGACAGAGGCTCGTAGTCACAAAAGACAGGAACCTGTATAAGAAGAGAAACACAAAAGAAGGAGTGAACTCCCAAGAAAGATGCCTGTAGAAAGTCCATGGTGTGCAGACAGCAGGAACAAAAGATACCCATGGGGGACACAGGCAATGAGCTGTCAGAAGAAGAGTGGCATACAGGATGCCAGAGGAGTAGAGGGCTTCCAGAAAGAAGGAGTAGTCAGTGACATCCAATGTTCGGGAGGACAGAGACATGAGGCCACCTGTCTTGCCCAGGGAGAGAAGGGGGACTGGTCTCAGCAGGATGGTGGGGGCCAGAGCAGCCCTGGAGGAGATGCAGAGTGGGCTACGTGATTACTCCTTCCCCACACCTCCACACCAAGCCCTGCGTTTCCCCAACTCCCCTCAGCTCACCAATGGCTTCACTGCCTACCTTACTACCTGCCCCCAATTTCCACGTGGCCATGCCAGCCCACCAGCAGTCTCTTAGATGGCATGGCTGGGTCACCTCCCCAGGGTGGCCCCCCTGGTGGGTGCTGCCCCTTGGCAGGCCAAGATTTCTCAGGCTGCCCAGCCCTGCCCTGAGAGCACCACGAGCTGACATAGCGCCCACTGGTGCAGGAGAAGGATGAAGGTGTGCCCTGGCCATGACAGCCTCGAGGGCCCCCAGGGATGCGGCCAAACTGCCCGCATCTATTTTCCTTGACATCCAAACGCTGTGGTTTTCAGAGGGCAGAGGGTGTGCTCAGAGAAGCTCCACCCCCAGCTCTTCCTGGTCATCTTGCTCCCTCCCAAGGCTCTCCACTTGCCCCCTTCCTACCCGCTCATCCCCCACACTCCCATGTGGGTGCCTCCCACTAATGCCCTTCCCCTCTCTCCCAGCCCTAAGCAGCCATCTTTCCCCTTGTTCATCAGTTTCTTTCTGCCCAGGAGGTCACCCTTGGCTATGCCAGGGTCAAATGTGTCTGTGGTGGCTAAGGGGCTATTTTCAAGCTTCCCTGGCAGAGCCCCCAGAATTCTAGCAACCGGGGAGACAGGTTAGGCCAACCCTGCTTCTCCCAGGATGCACTGGGGCCTGGGAACCAGGAGGGAGGGAGGAGGCTCAGCTGAGGAGCTCAGGATTTAATTCTATGCATCATTAAGTAGTCCTCTGAAAGTAGTGTCCCCCTATACATCATCCATGCTTAGTAAACAGCACGCTGACATTACATTAGCGGCTGGAAATGAATTTTCTCTTTTATAGGGAAATTGAGAATCCGCCAAGAAGAAAGAAAGAAAGAAGAAAAAAAAAAAACCCTCAAAACCAATTATCTAGGCATTTATGAGTTCCACCCTGGTCCCTTTCTCTCTCCTCTCTCACTCAGATGCAAAGAAGCATTTAATATTTAATATATTAAGAAAAGAAAGAAACTTTGATAGATTATGTGGAATCTGGCATTAATTCCCTCTGCCCCTCCTTACTTTCTCACTCTCCCCTCCTGAAAACCCTCGCCTGGTTCTAGCTGACATTTAAATGGATTAAGGTGTTCCGATTTCCTTAATAGTGTTGACATTTTGGAAATATTTTGGCCTTTTTCTTCTCTCCTCGAAATAATAATAATAAATAAATATTGGAATGGCTCTTCCCCCTCCATTCAACGGGCAGGCTCTGGTTCTGTCCTGCTCTCCAGTGTTGATGCAATTTACATTCTTGGTTCTTATTTTCAAGATTAAGGACAGAGAGAAGTTAAGTCCTCCTTGGGAGATGAAGGGGCTGAGAGTGAGAGTGGGAGAGTGACTGGTCATAAAGGAATTTTGCTGATTTTCCCTCTTCCTAGGGCTGAGGGAGACTTTGTCTTTCTCTTGGCCCCACTTTCCCTCCCTCACTGGCTGATGGCTCTTTCTCCATGTAATCGCACTGTCCTTTTTGTATGTATAATGTAGTTTGGATCATTTGTGGATAAACTTGGCTCCATTATGCCAGGCAGATGTCCCTGGTTGTCCTCTCCCATTTGGAGGCATGGCCCTGTAGTCTACTGATTGAACATGAGGACAAGTAGGTGAATTTGACTCTGCCTCTCTGTCCACTCTTCCCCAGAGTTTGCATAGCCTCTCTTCACTGTGCTATAATGTGTTTCCACACCTTTTCGTCAAGATACCTGAGTGTGGATCCATGTTTATTTTGTACCTCAGCTCCTAGCACAAAGCTTGTACTTAGCAGGTACTTAAAAATGCTCATTTAATGGAAGGTAGGCAGGAGACAAAGGAAGAAGGGGAGGAAGGGAAAGAAGAGGAAAGGAAAGACGGACCACAGACACTCGGAAATTCTCACTCTGACACATTTTTGAAGCCCTGATGCTCCACATTATCTCTGAACAAAATTCAATCAGTAAATGTACTGAGTTTCATGATGCCCAGTTCTCTGCTGAGTCCTGCCCATGAGTTTCCCATGATTTAATGGTGGCTGTTTTGTGCCTTCTAAGTGGATAGAAATATCTGATCATACTTGCAGAGAGCCCACTGTTTGTTAGAGATGTCTTCTTTCTTTCTTTTTTCAGATTTTGTTTTGTTTTGGTGTGGACCATTTTTAAAGTCTTGATTGAATTTGTTACAGTTTTGCTTCTGTTTTATGTTTTGGTTTTTTGGTCCTGAGGTGTGTGGGATCTTAGCTCCCCAACAAGGGATGGAACCTGCACCCCCTGCATTGGAAGGGGAAGTCCTAACCACTGGACCACCTGGGACATCCCTAAAGATGTCTTTTTATGAATATCAAATAGAAGAAGATTAAATTACATAGCCATGGAGACAAACCTTTGTTCAGCCTACTCTATCTCTCAAAAGTCAGTTTTCTCATATAGAGAATGGAGTAATAATTCCGACTTGAGGGTGCTACTGTGACTGTTTCAAGGAAAATGCAGGTTCATGGATTAAGAGAGTACCTGCTCATGGTGAGTAGTCAACCAGTCAACACGTTGTAATAGCCCTGTTGTTGCTCTTGTTGTGTGGCATGTCATCCAGTGGCTGAACAACAGCACTTTTCACCATCAGGCAAACCACTGAGATCTGAGAATATTTCCAAAAGGAAGAAGGAAACAAATCATCACATCCAGTTATGAGGAGTTCTGGTCTCTTCCTGGATTCTGCTTTTACATTTGGATGCAAAGAGGGATTTACTATATAAACAAATCAAGCAACTTAGATTTTTCTAAGAGGAATTTGCAGCAGTGTCTGCTAGAAGAATTTCAACTGAGTTTTTTGGCTACTGACAAGAATTCTTATAAGATCAATGCAGACAGTGACCTGAGCCATCATAGAAATGTGATTATTTCCATGCAAGGTTCACTCTTCTCTGTGCATGATTTTCCCTCCTCTCCTCACCTCACTGTGTTTCTGCACATCTTCCTGGCCTTGTCACCAGCCTGTCCTTTCCAGGGCACCCTAAAGTGAGTGTTTTCCAGAGATAAATACAAAAAATAATTTTTTATCTCAAATATTCTATTTTTAAAAATTTTTTTAATTAGGGAATAATCACTTTACAGTGCTGTGCTGGTTTCTGCTGTACAATGTGAATCAGCTATAAGTCAAAAGTGAAAGTTCTAGTCACTCAGTTGTGTCTGACTCTTTTCAACCTCATGGACTGTAACCTGCTAGGCTCCTCTGTCCATGGAAATCTCCAGGCAAGAATACTGGAGTGGGTAGTCATTCCCTTCTTTGGGGGATCTTCTCGACCCAGGGACTAAATCCAGGTCTCCTGTATTGCCATCAGACTCTTTATCATCTAAGACATCAAGGAAGCCTACATAAGTATACCACATATACTATACGTATATGTGTATATATACTATATCTTATATACAGCTATAAGTATACCATATATGCTCCCCCTTGAGCCTCCACAAAGCTGACTTTTATTCAACCTTCTAAAGATAGCTTGTCTAAACTTTACGGAGCCTCTTTATCCCCTAGGCTGTGTGTGGCCCGCTAAGCATATTGTGTGCATCGGATTTGCTTGGCTTAGTAGAAGACTTCAGGGCTTGGTGTAAAGTGCTTTTTCACATCTTAGCCATTATCAGCTTAGGGTCTACTTTGTATTTTTGCCCTTCCATCTGATTTTGAGATTCCTACTCTGCTGATCTATTAATACTTGAGTTTGGAATCATGACTCAGATACACTGCTTTTAATTCATCTTCTGTCTGTTCATTTCAAAAGAAGTATGTGTCTAACACATGTGATCTGTTAAGTACCATAATAGATGCAGGATTAACAGATGAGTAGAACACATTTCCCTTCATCAAGCCTACATCCTAGAAGGGTCCAGAAGGGCATCATACTTGCAAACCAGTAAAGTGTGTTCATAATCAAAGGACATTAGGAAGACTGAGCTGGGTGCAGGGCAAACATGAGTGAGTTGAGAAAGAACAGGCAATTCTCCAAGCTGACTAGTGAGAATAGGGTGGTGGCAGTAGGGTTGCACCGAATGAACAGTTAGTCTTCTTTTCATTTAATAAAGAGGGATTCAATTAGGTTTATGCTAAATTAGATGATTCTAATTTTATCTGACTGAGTGCATTCAGGAGATAAGAGAAAGGAAGTTCTGGCTGCAGTTCTCAAGTCTTATTTAGCTTCCTGTTTCCTTCTTCCACTTGCCCAAAAGCTTCTATTAAATATTTTCATGTTATTTTGGCTCTTGAGCTGTCTACTTCATTCAGTCAACTGTCTGTCCATCCACCCATTCATACAGTTGGCCCTCCCACCATTCATTCCCTTATCAAGTTATCATTATGCATGTGTAATGATCTGTGTGCCAGGTGCTGGCCATATAGACTTCAGTAAGAGGAGTTTAGTGTTGTTGTTGGGTTGAGGTGCGTCCAGAGCACTAGATGCTGTTCACTCTGAATTACAAATATTAATTTTCCTTGTCTGGGTCCTCTACCAAACTCATACTCACAATATAGTCCATATAGAATAGATGAGGCAGAAAGACTTGCATAGTTAAACACCAATATGAACACCACACAGCTTGAGAGATAAAATATCATATGTGGAACCAATGGAGACCCCAGACCTCTTTCTCCCATCAAAGGTGACCAGTATCCTGAATTCTGGGTTCATTATTCCTTTTAATTTTCATGTCATTGGCCCCAAATCTATGTATTCCAAACCATAGATAGCTTAATATTTTTATTTTAAAATTTTGAAAGTGAAAGTGAAGTTGCTGTCTAAGTAGTGTTATGTAACTTGGGGCTTCCCGGGTGGCACAGTGGTAAAGAATCCACCTGCCAATGCAGGAGATACAAGAAACCCAGGGTTGATCCCTACATGGGGAAGATCCCCTGGAAGAGTAAGTGGCAACCCACTCCAGGATTCTTGCCTGAAAAATTCCATGGGCAGAGGAGCCTCATGGGGCTCTAGTCCACGGGGTTGCAAAGAGTCGGACATGACTGAGCAAGCAAGCAACAATAATGTAATATGCATAATCTTTTTTGTTGTTATTGTGTATTTTTTTGTTTCTATTTGGCCACACTATGAGGCATATGGAATCCTAGTTCTCAGACCAGGGATCGAATCCTTGCTCTTTGCATTGGAAGTATGGAGTCTTAACCACTGGACTGTGAGGAAAGTCCCAATAGGTATCTTATAATGCAGCTGAGTTTGTCCTCATCTTGTTCAGTGAATGTTTGTGAGATTTCTGTGTGTTGATGTTGGCATCTGCACTTCCTTTTCATGGCTGCAAGCTGTTTCAGTGTGGGGCTGTCAAAAGCCATTCGTCTGTTTTCCTGGTAATGAGCATTTGTTCTGTTGATTTCTTGCCAGCATATTTTTCTATCACAGTAAGGCTGCTGTGGACATTCTTTTCACTGTTACTTGCTGCAAAGGCCAAGCATGTGTGTGATATTTATCCAAGAGTATAACTTTAGGGTCACGGGGAATGCATATCTTCAAATGTAACGGACAACACTTAATATTGTTCCAATGTGGCTTTTTCAATATACACTCGACAACAATGAGAGTTTGCTTGCTTCACTTTTTTCACCAACACTTGGTATTATCAGACTTTTAAATTTTGCAGTGAATAATGGCTTCTTGTTATGGTTTGAGTTTTAATTTTCCTGATTACCAATGAGGCTGAGTGAAATTTTGTATGTTTATCAGCAACTTATGTCTTCTGAAAAATGACTATTTGTGATTTCTTTTCACCCTTCTTTGTCAAATTGTTTGTCTTTCTCTCACTGATCCACAGAAGCTCTGTTCTGAAAAGCTCCTGTTGATTATGTGCTACAATATTTTCTCCCAGTTAGAGGCTTGTCTTTTCATTTTCTTTACAGTGTACTTTGATGAACCCACATTCTTAATTTCAGTGTAGTCAAAGTTAACAATCTTCTCTTTATGAGCTTTATTTTTTACATTGTGTTTTCAGATAAAGGTATTTCCCATCCTGAGGTCATAAAAATACTCCCCCACAATTTCTTCTAAGGTTTTAAATCTTACTCTCCGCAGTTATGAAGCCATCTTAAACTGATTTTGTATCTTCTGGGAAGTAGAATTCCAATTTATTTTTTTTAATGGCTTACCAGTAGGCCCAGCAAGATTCACTGAATTCTCTTCTTGTTGATCTGCAACATCAGTTGTGTTCTGTGTTAAGAGGCATCCATCCACCTGCAGATCTGTCTCTGGCTCTCTAGTCCATTTCACCAAATACTTTGTCTATCTCAGCATTTCTGATGAGCTAGAAAATTCAGTGAAGCTCTTGAGTCGATATATTATGAGAAGGAACTCCAAATAATTCAGTCCACAAGACCTTTCTTTACAGGAGCAGTATAGTGAGAAGAATATGGGACTTAAAGAAAAGCATTTAAAATCCCAGCTCTGATAATTATTTGTATGACTTCGGATACAGACTTAATTTTTTCTGAGCCTCAGTCTCCTTATCTATTAAATGAGAATACTTACTTCAACCCTAGAAGCTTCATTGAGGATTGGATTAAATTGTATTTTTAATATATGTCAAAGTGTCTGGAACCAGAATGGCACCAGAGGATGTGTTTTGTAGCATCCCCAAACTAAGGCCACATGAATGTTGTCTAATAGCTTCTGCCCCAAGTGAGTCAAATTTTGGAAGTACCCCTCATGAAAATAAGTTGTAGGCTGACTTACGGACTTACTTACCATTTATTGGCAATATAATAACAATAATGTGGACTTCCCTGGTGACTCAGTGGTAAAGAATCCACCTGCCAATGCAGGAGACGTGGGTTTGATCCCTTGGTTGGGAAGATCCCCTGGAGAAGGGAATGACAAACCACCCAGTATTCTTGCCTAGAGAAGTACATGCACAGAGGAGCCTGGCAGGCTGTACTCCATGGGGTAGCAAATAGCTGGACCACTGAGCACCTGAGCACAGACAATGATGACTCACAGTCTAGCAGTGGAGGTAGATGCGCATATGGATGATTTAAATACAAAGCAGATCCCTGAGGAGTGAAATATGATGGGGATGGGGAAGACCACTCTGACTGAGGGGGTCAGGAAGGATCGCTTAGAGGAGGCAGGAGCACTGCGAGTTAAGAACCTCGGATGAGAGACGGCAGGACTTGTTTGAGAACTGGCAAATACCCATCACATATCACCTCACTTGGATGCCTTTGCTATGAAGCCAGTCTAAAGTAAGCTATAGTGCCATAGCACCTGGGCCCAAGAGTCAGACATTTAATTCAAGGGGCAGGTGGTCGAAGCATACAGGAAAAGCCTGAGAGGACACTGGACAACGTGCCTACTGGCTAGGAAGCCAGCCAGAGTGAGGAGCTGGTCCAGGGCAGGCAGGAACTGGCCTTGACCTGGGCAGTGGGAGCACAACTACACAGGCGTCCCTTCATGTTCATTGTCTGGGGCAGAGCCATGCAGACAGCGGGCTCCCCATGAGTGAGTGCATGAATGAATACATAAACATTCAGCACCTTGTAGGCTCTCATGTATGCTAGAGTATACTTTTACATGTAATCTGGATCAACGCACAGACATTAGAACAACCTGTGGTTCTCACTTGCTGCTTTCTGGTGACGTGCTCAGCAATCCTCACACATTGTTGAATGTCTAAGAAAATAATTTCTTCACGTTCCAATGCTGTAAAATATTGTTTGGATTAAAAGGGCAGGAACACATTGATGGATCTGAAATTTTTTTTCTTTTGGCTTGGAGATGACAGGGCAATCCATCAGACAACTTCCTTGGCTCCCTGTGACATTTCAAGCTCAAATGTTATAGCTTTCTTATTTTTTCTTTTCTCTTTTTTCTCACCCCCTGGCTCTCTATTGAACTGTGCCTCTAGAAATGCATCCTGTAGCCTTGGCTTCTGTGACACTTGTCATACGGCAGGCACTCAGTTGAGGCTTGTCAACTGATGGCCGGCAATACTCAGGCTAGCTTAGCAGGTTGTCCTAAAGTGGAGGTGACTCCTTCATCTACCTGTGATGCTGTTGTCCACATCTGTGCCCTGAGCATTCAGCAAGCAGTTCTTAGAAAACAGAGCAGGCCCTGGACAATAACTAAGGATGTAAATGCCTATATAATGTGATTTCAGAAGCTGGATTTTGTACAAAGAGAAAACACTAGAAGTGCTTGGCTTCTTTACCTGTTTCTGCCTCTAGGTATAATGTGATCTTGGAAAGGCTACTTAGCCTCTCCAAGCCTCAGCTTCTCTACCTTTTCTTGGAAAACATTTTAATGTATATTAGAACATAGCCTATTAGGGCTTCCCCCTGTGGCTCAGGTAAAGAATCTGCCTGCAATACAGGAGCCACAGGAGACTTGGGTTCGATGCCTGGGTTGGGAAGATCCTTTGGAGGAGGGCATGGTAACCCACTCCAGTATTCTTGCCTGGAGAATCCCATGGACAGAGGAGCCTGCTGGGCTGCAGTCCATAGGTCACAAAGAGTAGGACACAGCTAAAGCAACTTATCACACATAGCCTCTTAACAATGTTGTAGTAGTTTCAGGTGGACAGTGATGGGACTCAGCTATACATACACATGTATTCATCCTCCCCCAAATTCCTCTCCCATCCAGGCTGCCAGATCAGTAAGGAGGTGACTGATGTGGGCCATGAGAAAGAGGAGAGTCAAGGTCTCCAGTTTGGGTGAACTGCCTCTCACTTTGTTGATAAATTTCACAAAACGTGTTTGTTTCTGGCTTCTCTCTTTGATTCTGTCAATCCTGAAGGAGACAGAACTGGTGTAGCTTCTTCCTTGTTCTGGATTGAATAACCGAGGCTTAGGAAGTCCTAACCAAGGCATTTGCTGAAGGAGGGAACATAGGAGGAAGAGAGATTGAATGGTTAAAATGTGGAGTTTGGCTTTAAATATCTTGAACTTGAGGTGTCCGCTGCGTGTAGTAAGTGAGGTTAATATACAGCCTTGAATAGAGCTTCTAGGTGATTAACCGGGCATAGAACAAGATCTAATATGCTGATTATTCTGCTCTATCTGCAAATTTCTCCACTCTTTCCAGCTGTTGTACCACTTTCTGTCTTCTCATTCCCAGATGTCCTGGGTTGGTTTCCTCAACTCCATTCACCTTACCTTCATGGATCCCATCGGTCTGGTGACACACAGCCTCGAGGGCCCTGCAGGCTGACTGGGAGATGCTTTCCAGTGGGGAGGGTTCTGATTCAGGTTTCCATGAAACCCTTGAAAAGAGAGGCAGGGAGAAGCCTTCACCATGCTTTCACAAAAGGAGAGTTTTCAAAACCTAGCCCATCCATCCAAATGGACCACCATGTTCTATTACCATAAGGTCTTGAGGCCTAGGGCTGCCTTCACTGAGACGTTAAATAGTTGCAAGATGCAGCGAAAAGACTGAAGACAAGAGGAGAAGGGGTCGGCACAGGAGAGATGGTTAGGTAGCATCACCAGCTCAATAGACATGATTTTGATCTAACTCCGGGAGATAGTGAAGGACAGAGGAGCCTGACTTGCTGCAGTTCATGGGGTTGCAAAGAGTCCAACACAACTTAGTGACTGAACGACAACAACAAAGGCATCCTGGAAACGAATCCCACAGACCTGTTGTGAGCTGCTGCTGGTCCCTGAAGCCCCCTAAACTATCCCCACCTTGCCAAGGTCAGCTAAGACCAGGGACCTCAGCAAACTGCTCCTGGCTTCAGACCCTTCAGAGGTTCCCCAGGAGTAGGGGGTCCCTGGAGCTGGGCTCCCACCTGTCCCACAGACCCTCTGAGCAGCTGTGTCTCAACCTTATCTTCCCTCTGCCTCCACGGAAACCTGAGAAAGACGGAAAGGGGGAAGCGGCCGGGTTTCCCAAGACAAATAACCGCAACCGAGCTTTCTCAGCAGTGACCCTTAGCCTGTTGTGTCAGCCTCGGGCTGAAGGAGGAAGGAAATAGACCTTCTATTGAGTATTTTTCTTCCCCTGTCAAGAAGATCAGAGGAGCTAAGGCTAGGCAAGAAAAGGAGTCAAAAGCAGCTCGTTACCTCCTTCTGCAGGATTCGTGTCGCTCTTCCCCTCCCCTCCTGAACTCTAAGTAAACAAACTCCCTGGGCCGAGGAAGGCCCCAGGCCCCACTCCAACCAGGCCATAAATAAGAGCCCTTCAGCCTTTCACTCTCGGGGAGGAGAGAGGGCACTTCTTGGTGGAACATTCGATAGTAGGGGAGGGCAGAGGGAAGAACGCTAGTGTTAATTGAATCCCAATTTCCTTCTCCCAGGCCCACTCTTATCTTTTTAATTATACAAGGCCTTTCATCTTCCTGAGGACTTGTCTCTGTCATTAATGCGTGATCCTGATTAGAGATAGGGGTCTGTTCATGGGTAATGGGAAACTCTTGTGCTTTTCTGAAACACTGAGAGTTACTCGGGGCTGATCCAGGTGAGGCAGGAGATGCTCTGGGCTGCTCCAGCTCTCAGGTAATCTGGCTCTGGCTGTCTGGGTCTGAGATGGTCGACCCTGAGATTAGGGACAAGGGCCTCTTGAGGCCACTCTCTGCTGTAGTGGCCTGGCAGGTGAGGGACACATGAGCCACTTGCCAGGTGAGCAGTTTCCAGGAAACTCAGTCCAATCATACTCACCAGATGCAGGGCACAAGGTCCAAGAGCACAAAGAGTGGGGGTGTTCTGTATTCCCTAAGGGGTTTCCTTGATGGCTCAGATGAGAAAGAATCTGCCTGCAATGCAGGAGACCTGGGTTCGATTTCTGGGTTGGGACGATCCCATGAAGAAGGCAATGGCTACTCACTCCAGTAGTCTTACCTGGAGAATTTTATGGACAGAGGAGCCTGGCAGGCTACAGCCTGTGGGGTTCCAAAGAGAGTATTTGCTAAAGGTTGGGGTATCTACTGAGTGAGAGAGACTGAAAATGGGTTCTCACGGACTTCCTTCACATCTCAGAGATGTATTATCTCCAGGTGATAATGGCTCGGGACCCGCCAGGGTTACATTTCTTTTCCAACCCTGCCCTCCCAGTCGCTGTCAGTTGGCTAATGAGTTGTAAACCAATACTTAGGGGTGCAAAGGACACATCCTATTTGAAGGGATTTGGCTCATATTCCATGTTCAATCACAGTTGGCTAAAGAACATTTTACACTCTGGTTCTGAGAGCTGATCAGCTTAAAATACGAATTACCTGGTATTTATGAAGCAATTACAGCTCCTCATTTATGGCTTAAATTCTCCTGGGATTTACTCTTCTGGGCCTCATGGTGGCCTTCAGGGCTCCTTCACTGAGGCAGGTCGATATGTTACAGGTGCCATACTGGTCCCTGAGTATGCAGAAACATGGGTGAGGCTGCGTGCCCACAAGGAGCCTAATGTTCAGCTCAGAAACATGTTGTCAGCTTAAAAATTATTGTATGTATATATGGGCCTCCCCAGTGGCTCAGCAGTAAAGACACTGCCTGCAATGCAGAAGATGCAGTTTTGTCCCTGGATTGGGAAGATCCCCTGGAGAAGGGCATGGCTACCCACTCCAGTATTCCTGCCTGGGAAATCTCATGGACAGAGGAGCCTTGTGGGCTACAGTCGATAGAGTCGCAGAGTCGGACATGACCGAAGCAGCTGAGAGAGAGAGAGAGTCTTATCTTCAGAGGAATCAGTTGTGATTTCAACTATATACACACACACATACAAATACACATCTCTAAAGATGGGCATCCACACAGTGTGTGTACGTGCTAAGTCGCTTCAGTCATGTCTGATTCTTTGTGACCCTATGGACCGAAGTCCACCAGGCTCCTGTGTCCATGGGATCTCTCAGGCAGGAATACTGGAGTGAGTTGCCATTTCCTCCTCCAGGGGCTCTTCCTGAGCCAAAGATTGAACCCTCATCTCTGGCCTCTCCTGCCTTGGCAGTCGAGTTCTTTACCACTAGCACCACCTGGGAAGCCTGTCCACAGAGCACCAACAGCCAACTATTCATTTCGGCTGTGCACTCTTGCAGGGTCCGTGCTGTGTCTCAAGTCTCACCAGCTCATGACTATAACCACCTTAGAGGTTCTGGAGGCAGCCTTGAGGTTTACCCATGAAGCCTCATAATGGAGTCTTCGGGAGCCAAGATTCCAGTCCAAGTCTGACCACGAGGCTTGGCCTTCCACCCCATGAGCCCCAGGGTCCAAACTTCCCTCCTTGCTCGAACCCACAGTGTGTTCCTGAAGGTGTGCAGTTTTGGTCATAAGCCCCTGGGAGATGTACTGAACCTGGACACTGTCCAGAGAAGGGCAATTAAAATGCTCGCGGGGAAGAAGAGCCTTCTGTTTGAGGATGAGCTCAAAAGGAAGACCAAACAGTAAAGTCTGGAAAGAGGAAGGGCGACCAAGAATGAGATGGAAATCTATGGGATAGTGGAGGGGATGGAGGGGGAGGAGGCAGGTGCCTGCCAAAAGCGCACACTCAGTGGAGCTCAAAAGCAGCAGTTTTAGGACAATGACAAGAAAGTTCTACTTAACCGTCTCATAAGTTTGCTGCCTGCTGCGTGATCCCAGAGGTGGCACAGGCTCAAAATATAAATAGATTCCCGGCTTATGGATACATTGCTGTGTGTTCCCTACAGAATACCTGGCTTCCCGTTGTCGAACTAAGGCTACCTTAGTTTCTAATGGTCTAGACCAGAAGTTGGGGGACTTTCTCTGTAAAAGAGCTAGTAGCAATTATTTTTGGCTATGTGGCAACTTTGTCCCAATTGCTCAGCTTTGTTGTGTTATGAAAGCAGCCATAGATTGTATGTACAAACAGGCGAGACTATGTGCTAATAAAACTTTGTTTACAAAAATAGGCAGTGAGCTGAATCTGATCCATCAACTGAAGCTTGCTAACCCTTGGTCTAGATCCATTTATAGCTGCGTGGAATTATATAATTTAAAACTGGGAGGTACCTTGGTGATCCCACTCTCACTTTATAAAGCAGGAGAGTGACATCAAGAAATGTCAGCTGAGCTTCTCAAATTCATACAGTATATACTCATAGTGGGTTATTAGGATTTTTTTGCTTGTTCTAGGGGAATATTCATATCCTCTTCCCATGATATCACGAAGGTTGGCAGTAAAGGGTCCTGCTGTGTGAAATGGTCCAATTTGGCATTTCTGACTCTCAGTAACTATATATTCATGCCCAAAGACTTCCTTACCTTAGAAAATGTTTCAGGTGTAGGAAGAGCTGAAAATATGGTGGTTCAGGTAAAAGAATCCACCTGTCAGTGCAGGAGACACAGATTCGATCTCTGGGTTGAGAAGATCCCCTTGAGGAGGAAACAGCAACCCACTCCAGTATTCTTGCCTGGAAAATCCCATGGACAGAGGAGCCTGGCTCGCTACAGTCCATGGGGTCAAAAAGAGTTGGACATGACTAAGCAACTGAACATGCAAGAAAACTAAAGGCTACTTTTATTTTTATTTATTTTTAATCAAAGTATAGTTGATGTACAATATTCTAAGTTACAGGTGTACAATATAGTGAGTCACAATTTTCAAAGATTATTCTCCATTTACTGTTGTAAAATATTGGCTATATTCTGTGTGTGGTACAATATATCCTTGTAGCTTATTTTATACACAATAGTTTATGTCTTTTATCCCCCTACCCCTATATTGCTGCTCCCTACTTCCCTCTCCCCACTGGTAATCACTAGTTTGTCCTCTGAATCTGTGAGTCTGCTTTTTTGTTATGTTCACTAGTTTGCTATCGTTTTACATATAAGTGAGATTATACTGCAATTGTATTTCTCTGTCTAACTTGTTTCACATAGCGCAATACCTTTCAAGTTCATTCATGTTATTGCAAAAGGCAAACTTTTATTTTTTTGACTCAGTATTGTTTCATTGTATAGCTATACTACATTCTCTTTATCCATTCATCTGTTAGTGGAGTCTTAGGTTACTTCCACATCGCAATTGTAAATAGTGCTGCTATGAACATTGGCGTGCATATATCTTTTCTAATTAGAGTTTTCATTATATATATACCCATGGAATTGAAGGGGCATATGATGGTTCTACCTTTAGTTTGTAAGAAACTACCATACTGTCTTCAACTAAAGGCTACTTTTAAATTTTTGGAAATCAGAAAATAAGAAAGATATTCCTTGCTCCCTCTAACCTCCTAGTTCTGAGATGGGAGAACATTTTATTTCTTGACAGACTAGGCAATTGACATTGACCCTCAGAGCCAAGTCCATGAAGTTTACACATTGATCTCCTATAGGTAGTCAGGTGTCCCTAGTGAGGCCTGTCCCTGAGAACATTCCCCTCTCAAATGGGGGTCAGACTTTTCTAAACAACCCCTGCTTTTCATGCTCTGTTGGTGAGAGTCAGAAACTGCTTGAATTAGTTGACTCTAAGAGCCTTTATGGGGAAAACTGTGTGTGTGCGCGTGCCTGTACTGGTGTGCACACGTGTGTATGTGTGTAGCTGGTGTGGGACGGGGGTGGGGGTGAGGAAGGAGCAGTGGCTGATAACCCAGGAACGCATCAGTGCTCAGATAGTTCTAGTCATTATTATATTTGTGGCTTTTTTTTTCTAGGACCCATTGAAGATCACTCATGAAAATAACTCACTCAAGTAAACCTCTAGAACAGGGGTCCCCAACCTCCAAGATCTAATGCCTGATGATCTGAGACGGAGCCAATGTAATAATAATAGAAATAAAATGCACAATAAATGTAACATGCACGAATCATTCCAAAACTATCCCCCCTGCCCTAGGTCCATGGAAAAATCATCATTCATGAAACTGATCCCTGGTGCCGAAAAGATGGGGGACCACTGCAGAAGTCCAAGGCCTTGGTAGGAGACAGATGCATCACTGTCCCAGGCTTGGTGTCTAGAACTTTTGATGGCAGACAGTATTGCCATCTGTGAAAGGAAGCTGAACTATATGCTCCTTGTTACCTTAGCCAAGCGGCTGCAGATGAGTGAGGCAGCAAAGCTGAGGGGAGAATATATGGTGCTTTACATGTGGATGGTTTGTCTCTGGGGAAAACCTCATGCTTCAAGGATTGGAACTGAATCTGTTCTAGAGTCCATCCGCTAGAGTTTTAAACCACATGAGTGCATGCTCAGTCGCTCAATTGTGTCCAAGTCTTTGGGACCCCATGGACTGTAGCCCGCCAGGCTCCTCTGTCCATGGGATTTTTCGGACAAGAATACTGGACTGGGTTGCCATTTCCTTCTCCAGACATCCTCCCAGTCCATGTATCAAACCTGTGTCTCCTAAGTCTCCTGCATTGGCAGGTGGATTCTTTACCACTAAGTCATCAGGGAAGCCCTTGGTTCTCAAACTCAGCAGCCCTGTTACTCAACCTCTCATCCAGTCCCTGTCACTGAGTGACAGGGAAGCCTCCACCTCATGGCGAAACTGGTACTGAGCAGTTCTGGCTGCCACTTCATCCCCGCGTGTATCACCTGTTCAGCCCACAACAGCTCTACAAATTTTGGGGGGGAGGAGGGGGCCATGCGCATGCAGGATCTTAATTCCCCTGACCAGGGATAGAACCTATGCCTCCTGCAGTGGAAGTGTGGAGTCTTAACCACTGGACCACCAAGGGAATCCCCTCTCTATAGATATTTTTAATATTTTTTTCCTGATTATAAAGATAATACATATGCATTGCAGAAACTTGAAAAACATAGAAAAATAAATATGAAAAAAAAATCACTGACAAATATAACTTGCAGTGATAAGCTCTGTTAGTACTTTGGTGTATTTCTTACTGTTTGTGGAAGTAGCCTTCTGTTTCTTAAGGTAAGCTTTATTTCCAAATCCTCCTACACCTGTGCATGTGTTTTATAAAATTAGAATCGTATTTGACTATAGGTATTATATGCAGCTCATTCTTTTCACTGACGTTGTGAACATTTCTCATATCACTAAGAAGTCTTTGAAGATATATTTTTACGGTTTGCCGAATTTTCTATGGCATGGGTGTATCACAAAGTAGTAACCGTTACCCTGCTGCTGGATGCTTAGGCTGTTTCTAAACGATATTATAGAAACTGTGACAGTAAACATCATTGTACCTTCCCAGGTGGTGCAGTGGTAAAGAATCCACCTGCCAATGCAGGAGACTTGAGTTTGAGCTCTGGGTCAGGAAGATCCCCTGGACAAGGAAATGGCAACCCACTCCACTATTCTTGCCTGGGAAATCCCATGAACAAAGGAATCTGGAAGGTTATAGTTCATGGAGTCCCAAAGAGCTGGACACGACTTAGCGATTAAACAAACAACAAGCATCATTACAAGAAAATCTTTGCACATTCTAAGTACTTCTTTGAGTTAAATTTCTAGCAATAAAAATCTTGGACCAAAGAGCCTGAGGATTTTTTTAGGGGCCTTGGTACTGCAGACCATGCTGTTCTCCAAAAAGGCATGTCAATTTCTATTGACGGGATTTCTGTTCTTAGCATCCACTGTCATATTCAGGTTGAAACAAACATTCTAACATACAACCCCTCAAATATCGGAAGGTAAGTCTTAAATCTCCTGGATTCCTGCCTTCTCTAGGCCAAACAGTCATTTCCTTAAAAACTCCTTCAAGGCTGCTTTCTAAGTTCTTTACCATATCATCCTACTAATTAAAGAAGATTCTGGTTTATAATTACAATCTTAAAAATAAGCTACCTAAAACAGAACACAACATGTCAGATATGGGCTGAACCATTTTAGCCTCTTTATTTGGAGTCTTTTATACTTTTGTTAATGTGATCAAAAATTGCATTCATTTCCTCCTTTTGTTTTAGCAGGCTATTGGCTCAGGTAACTTTGTGGCATGCTGATAGTCTGCAGTCTTATAATCCGGTTATTGGAATCTTTTCCGTTTGATACTTGCTCAGCTAAATTTTTGAGCCTAAATCCAAGACTTATGTTTATCTGATTGACAATAGCTCAGAGCCCCAGCCTGTTTAAATTCCAGTGCTGCCCAGGGAAAGCAGGTCCTTGATGCCTCAGCTGTGTTTCCAAAACACATTTCCCACTGGACTTCATCTAGGACTTCTGCTGGCCCCATTCCTATGCAGAGGTCAGGAGAAGGTCGTGGGGTTGTTAAGGCCTAGGCTGCCTGGCGCCACCCTGGCTGGCACGCCACTTACAAGAGTTCTCAAGAGGAACCGGGATCTTGGCTTGAAACAACTCTGGTGAAGAGTGTGGCTGATCCCTGGGAGAAGGACCCTTGAGTGATTCTGGGTGATTCCACCAGCAGGGTGGGGGCCATGGGACTCTGCAGGTAGGGTACCCACCTGTCTAGGCTCCTCTAGCCAGATATAGAGGTCGGCCCTGACACTTGGCTGGGACTCTGGCCTTGCCTCTCTTTAGCCTCTTTCCTAATACAAATAGAATGTAATCCCTTTGTGAAGCTGGCACTTAGTTTTATAGGCAAGACTGAAGCCCACCTTGCCCTCCCATCTCAGCTCTGACCTGAACCCTGAGGGGCTTTGCATACAGGTGTACAGACATCCTGGTACCATTTCAGCCCTCGCACAACATCTTCCCCTTGTCCACCCGCCAGGGATAGGCCTGTGTATCGGACCATGGTCCATGTGGAGAGGGAGATCCCAGTGGGCTTGTCTGTTTAGCCCTTCGGTCTCCTCATCTCATGGGAAGAGCTGTGGCTTAGGAGGCGCTCAGAGTCACAGGGTTTAGGGCACTAGCTTTGGTTTTCTAGGGTGGAAGATGGTATAGCTCATGGACAAACTCATTTGATCTGCTATTCTCATAGGGAAGAAACCCTCAGGCCATGGAAGGATGTTGAGGTGGTGGGAAAGACATTGACCATGGGTCAGAAAGCCTGCACCCCCATTCTTGGACCTGGTCACCAAAATCTTTTTCTTTTTTTTTTTTTTAGACAGTGCAGGGAAGCTTGTGGGATCTTAGTTCCCTGACCAGGAACTGAACCCAGGTCCCTGGCAATGAAAGCACCAAACTGTAACCACTGGACTGCCAAGGAAGTTTCCAAATATTCTGACTGCAGGCCCCAAGGCATTTGTGGCTCACCAGAGTCTAGTGTCCTGGGTATGGCAGACCATGTCTCCATATGGCTCTGGGCCCTCAGAGTGAATATTCTCCAAGAGTGGCACTCAACACAACACCCGTGCTCGGCACTTACTGTGCAGTCCACCTCCCAGTCCTTTGCAGCAGCTGGTCTCTCATCTTTGGAGTCATCAGGGTTCCCCTCCCACCTCTATTCAGTGTTCGGCTTCTATGAGTGGAGATAATGCAACTCTTATTTAATTCAAATCAGTTCCATTCCATCCCATTCAACTCTCTCTCATCAACGACATCTCTGTCTTTCACAATCATAATTTGCTGTTTTGAAGGAGATAAAGCAGAAAATATAAACATACATTAAAAATAACCCCCTGCCTTAGACTTCATATTTTCAAAATGCTTTCACATAAAGTATTTCATTACAAACTCAAGCAGCTGGTGTTGTGAAATATGGTCTCACATAGAATCCAGTGAAAACCAGGTG
This sequence comes from Madoqua kirkii, assembly GCA_006408675.1. Taxonomy (NCBI): domain Eukaryota; kingdom Metazoa; phylum Chordata; class Mammalia; order Artiodactyla; family Bovidae; genus Madoqua; species Madoqua kirkii. The sequence goes on from SJYC01057652.1 coordinate 55,507, forward strand.
AAAAGAAACCCTGAGAGAAGATGAGAGGTGACAGTGAGTCTACCATGCCCTCTACCCCTTTCCTGCAAGGCCTGGGCCATTGACTGGGTGCTTGCCTGCAGCCACAGGTAGGTGACAAGTGTGGAATTGTCTCCTCTTATTTCTCCTAAAATTCTCCTTTAATTTTCAATTTTTTCTTCCCATTTATGTACTTCTTGGAAATCAGATCCTAAAACTTCATAGCAGAAGAAACTCCAGTATTCATCACTTAGGCCATTTCCTACTCCAGGGGATCTTCCCCGCCCAGGGACTGAACCTGCATCTCTTATGTCTCCTGCATTGGCTGGCGGGTTTTTTACCATCTGAGCCACCAGGGAAGCCCTCACTTAGACTGAACCCAGGTCTCCCACATTGTGGGAGGATGCTTTACCATCTGAACTACCAGGGAAGACCAAGAATACTGGAGTGGGTAGCCTAACCCTTCTCCAAAGGGTCTTCCTGACCCAGGAATTGAACCACGGTCTCCTGCATTGTGGGCGGATTCTTCACCATCTGAGCCACCAGGAAAGCCCTCACTTAAGTCAGTGGGTCTCAAAGTGTGGTCCCTGGATCAGCAGGATCTGCCCCACTGGGGAACTTGTTCAAAATGCAGACTCAGGCCCCATCCCTGACATCCTGAATTTGAAACTCTGTGTGTGTGTATATATTAGAGTGTGTATGTCTTATGGCCCTAATGGTAAAGAACCTGCCTGCCAATGCAAGAGATATAAGCGATGCGGGTTTGATCCCTGGGTTGGGAAGATCCCCTGGAGGAGGGCATGGTAACACACTGCAGTATTCTTGCCTGGAGAATCCCATGGACATAGGAGCCTGGCATACAGTCCATGGGGCTGCAAAGAGTCTGGACATGATGGAAGCGACTTAGCATGCATGCACTAGCTGATGGCTCGGGTACCTGCTAAAGTTAGAGACCACTGATCTGGACCAACTCCCAAATTTCAAGAGGCCCTGTGGGCCACTTTCCTTACCCCCTGAGCCCAAATGAGATGCTCTTCCCAGGCTCCCTCACGCCCCCTTCCCCTGTCCTTCACAGGCCCTTTGCAGACCTCTGGGCCATCTCCTCCACAGAGCGGTTCCTCCAGCCTGCTTCCCACTTTGCATCTGTGAACACAGAAGATGAGCCAGGCTGGTGACCAGCGTTTCCCAGGACAACAGACACTGATGCTTCTTACAAGGTTCAAGGCCTGCAACCCTACTGTCCTGGATGGCAGGGGACAGGGGGAGTCACGACTTCTGAGGACATCTGATTTCTGATGATCAGAATGTCTATTCCTACCTTTGATCTTTTCCCCTAGACTGGGCTCTTCACACAGACCCAGCAGAGTCCCCCTGCCCTCTCCCCAGGGCTCCGGGTTATCACTAGCATATTGCTTTGGGTCATAGGAGTTGGGTAAGCCTCCCTCTCTTCAATTCCTGCCCAGACATGGAGTCCATAAGATGGCAGAGCTGTGGGCAGCCTGATCTTGGATACCAGCATACTTGGGGTTTTTGAAAACAATTAAACAATTAAACTTGGGGTTTTTGAAAACAATTAAAATGTTAAATGTCAACACAAGGCTCAGTAAATAGGGTGTTTACTGAGTAGCTACTCGGTGCCAGGCTCCACATTAGGTATCACTTGTTCCATCGGGGCTCTGGGTGGGCGGGTCCCCAGGCCTACACTCGGTCCACTTCTACTCCCATGGTGCCGGCATCCTTCTAGCCCCTCCCTTCCTGTCTCACCGCCCCCTCTTGAATGCCCATAGCTGTGCCATGTGATCTGTGGGTCATCCTGGATGGGATGTGGGAAGGTGATCACCAATGATGGAAGCCAAGTCACCAGCTAGAAAGGAATCCTGGGATAGAATCAGGTACCTGGGCAGTGAGAAGGAGATTCTAAGTAACTCAGGTGAGTAATGTGCTCAAAATGGATATGAGATGATTAAAACTTTGGCCAGGGGCTTTCCTAGCTTTGCAGTGGATAAGACTCTGCCTGCCAATGTAGGGGACACAGGTTCGATCCCTGGTCCAGGAAGATTCCACATGCCGAGGAGCAGCAAAGCCCTGGTACCACCACTGCTGAGCCTGAACTCTAGACCCCAGGAACCACAACTACTGAGCCCACATGCTGTAACTACTGAAGCTCACATGCCTACGGTCCCTGCTCTGCAACAAAAGAAGCCACTGCAATGTGAAACCCCTGCACCACAGAAAGAGTAGCCCCCACTCACTGCAAGTAGAGAAAGCCCATGCAAAGCAACAAAGACTCGGGCAACCAAAGATAAAGAAATTAATTAAAAATAAAATTTAAAAATGACTGAAAAAAATATTTAAATAAATTTTAAAAATTTGCCCAGCTGAGAAAAGAGACAGAAAAAATATGACAGAGCCCCAAGGTAGTATGTCATGACCCAAGGTTTTCCAAAATTTTCTATGGATTTTTGACAGGCAGGGGCTCCAGCAGTTCAGGGAAGATGGTGATGGGCTTTATCTTGAGGGCCAGGCTAGATGAGGCTGAGGCCCAGAGGACTGAATAATGGGTGGCTCAGAGTGGTTGAGAGGACCAGTGAAGGTGGAGAGGTGGTGGGTGGTTGTCAGGGACCCCGGGAGAAGAAAGGCATAGTGGCCAGAAAGAGGGAGCTCCCAGTGTGAGGCTACTGGACAGACATTACCCCAGGGACAAGAGCTGGTCAGAAACAATAACTGTAGCAGCAACAATCACTGAATCCAGGTATCAAACTGAATCCAGGTGTCAAATTGCCCTGTGATAAGCCCTTGGCATGTATTTTCTCATTTATCCCTCATGACAATTTTTTTTAGCATCTGTAATGTGCCAGGGACCACCCAAAGTCCTTCCACATTCCTGTTGACATTTTTAAAATTTTTATTTATGTCACTATTTTGGCTGCACTGGGTTTTCATGACTGTGTGTGAGCTTTCTCTAGTTGTAAAGAGCAGGGGCTGCTTTTTGTTGCACTCTGCAGGCTTCTCATTGCAGTGACTTTGCTTGTTGCGGTTTACCAGCTTAATAGCTGTGGCACACAGGCTTAGTTTGCCCCAAGGCATGTGGGATCTTCCCGGACCAGGCATGAAACCTGTGTTCCCTGCATTGGCAGGCAGATTCTTATCCACCGCACCACCAGGGAAGTCCCCCGTTGCCATTTAAGTACACATCGCCACACCCCAGGTGACATACATGAAAAGTGAGGAAGATAAATATTTTATGACTTGCCAGGGACCCATGGCCAGTGGAGAGCTGAGCTGGTCCTAGATTCCAGTTCTGTCCACTGAAAAACCATAGCTCTTTTGAAAATATCTTATTTGGCTCTTCTCAGAAAAGCTAGTAAGAATGACGCCAGGACAGCCTAAGGCAGTTGCCACATAGGGCCCAAACTTCTGGTTCCTCTGGCAACCCATGCAGAAGAAGGATAAGGATGCAGAAAGCTGGCATTTGTCCCAGAATGCACCAGCCTGCAGCCCTCTCCATCCCCCTGTCTCCCCATTACCCCAAGGGTGGCAGCATAGAGAGTTCACAAGATCATGTGATCATGCTCAGAAGTTCTTGTGCTTCTGTTTATTAGCTTGATGCTTCCAGAAGATTCTCCATGAATCATAGATAACAGCATGTGCTGAGGGGAACTCTCAGTGCTATCGTGAGGACCAAAGGAGAGAGATACTGCTTGAGGGTGTAGCTAAGCTCAGTTCGAATGATGGTGGCTTCTACTTGTTCATCTGACAGCTATCTATGGACTACCTGTCATACCATCATATAGGTGCTGGGACCAGGGCAATGGCGAGTCAAAGGTGAGCTCCCAATGACGTCACCACAATAGCTAAAGGGTGATGAATGCCACCATGCATGGCTCCCTTGAGTCATTTGTTACTCTTGGGGTCACCCCCTCCTCTTGCAGTTCCTGGCCAATTGATACTTCCCGGACGCTTTGACCAAGCAGATTTCACCTGGGGTCAAATAATGATCCATAGATTGAGGTCCTAGCTTGTGTTGCGTGTTCAGTCTCTCAGTTGTGTCCGACTCTTTGTGACCTCATGGACTATAGCCCACAAGGCTCCTCTGCCCATGGGATTTCCCAGACAAGAACACTGAAGTGGGTGGCTCTGCCCTCCTCCAGGGGATCTTCCAGACCCTGTGATTGCACCCAAACCTCCCGTGTCTCCTTGCATTGGTAGGCAATATTTTACCACTGAGTCACCTGGGAAGCCCATGGAGGTCCTAGAGAGGTGGTCTTTTTCGGCAGCTCAATCCATTCTAAAATGGCCCTGGGGGCAAGATTGAGGCCTTCCTACCTTTGCTGCTTATATGCACAGACTTTGGATCCTTCTAGAAGGAACTTCACACCTGCCCATTGTAGTAAGACTTCCCATGACTTAAATTACCTCAGGTATACATCTGGCAGGTGGAGAATGGTTAAATGTAGCACAAGCTGGCAATTTAGGCAAGTAGAGGAGAGAGGCTTTCTCAGCAGACATGCTCTTATCTGGTCCCATATAACGATTTGCAGTGCTTCTTACCTAAAGGCTGGGCTCAGTTGATTCTCGGTTTGCATTTTTCTTGTCCTCTGATTTCCCAAGGAGAATGCCCATTCTGGTCCTAGCTCCTCAGGCCTCTGGATCCCTTGTTGGGGTCCCAGGTAGAAACAGAGGGGAAATTGAGTTAGAAGATCTACTATGGATTGTCCCTGGGGCCTCAAGCAAGGCACCTAACTTCTCGAGGCAGAGCTTACTCAACTCTGAAATGAGAATAAAAATATTCAGCCAGTCTGTGTCAGGGTCAGATTAACATCAGCAACAACCTTGTTATCCAGATGAGCACCGGTCCGGGTGAAGCTGTTGTGCTAAAGCTTTCGTGCAGCATGCTTTGTGGCATGCCAGGTCACTTCAGTCGTGTCCGACTCTTTGCCGCCATATGGACCATAGTCCACCAGGCTCCTCTGTCCATGGGATTTTTCAGGCAAGAATACTGGTCTCGGTTGCCATGCCCTCCTCCAGGGCGTCTGACAAAGGGGTCGAACCTGAGTCTCTTATGTCTCCTGCATTGGCAGGGGGGTTCTTTACCAAGAGGACCACTTGTGATCTCACTTTTTGAAAGTTATTTACTCATTTATGTTGGGCTGAGCTGGACATTGTTGCTGCATGTAGACTCTAGTTGCAGCGAGTAGGGGCCACTCTTTGTTGCAGTGCACAGGCTTCTCATTTGTTGGCTTCTCTTGTCAAGGAGCTCGGATGCTCTACAGTGTGCAGACTTCAGTAATTATGGTGAGTGGGCTCAGTAATTTAGGTGCAGGGACTTCGTTGCCTTTCAGCATGTGAATCTTCCCAGACCAGGCAGTGAACCCATGGCCCCTGCATTGGCAGGTGGATTCTGAACCACTGGTCCACCAGGGAAGCCCATCATTACCTCATTTAATCCTCACAATTTTCTGATACAGGCTTTTTAAACCAAGGAAGTGAGTTGCAAAATGCCAACACCATGCAGTTAGAAGTGATGGTGTAAACAAGGACCTACTGTACAGCACAGGGAACTCTGCTCATCGTTATGTGGCAGCCTGGAAGGGAGGGGAGCTTGGGGGAGAATGGATACATGTGTATGTATGGCGGAGTCCCTTTGCTGTACACCAGAAGCTATCACAACACTGTTATCAATGATACCTCAATACAAAATAAAAAGTTAGAAAAATAAAAGAAGTAGTGGTATAGAAATTTGAACCCAGGAAGGCTAACTTTCAGGCAACTCCTGATTCCCTGTCACTGTTATATCTTCTCATTTTTTTCCTGTCTTCTGCCTTCCATTTGGATGACTGGATTCAGTGACTACTGCTCAGGACTCAGAGGAGCGAGGTGGCATCTCATTCATGCACCATCTCTAACTTTAGCTGAGCAAGCTGCTTTCAGCCCCTGCACGCCTAGGGTTCAGCCTGGGCCCACATGCAATATGGTGGATACCTGGCTCTTTGAGTATCAAATAGCTGGCAAGGGTCATGACTGGGCCTGAGAACAGGAGACGGTGGCTCATGGAATGAACTCAATTTGCACACTTTCCCAGGGCATGGGGGAGGAAATGACAGTGACTTGTTGCTTGGGAAATGCTGGATGGGTGGCCTGGTATCTTGGGAATGTGCTCAGATGACTAGGGGATGTTTTTCCAGCCTCTCCTTCTCCTCCCCATTCCTGGGATGGTACTTTGGACTCCTCACCACTATTCCCAGGCACAAAAGAGAACCTGAGTCCTGTGTTTTTCAGTGCTCTTAGTACTGACTTAATGACAACCAAGCTCTATCTGTGTATCAGGATGCACCTGATTCAGTGTGAGGTATTTAATGCTGTCTAATCTATCTGCAATTTTAGGAGGTTGCTGTTACGTGAGGAATCAGCGAGGTCAAGAAATATCCCCAGGATTGTAGATGTAGAAATGATGAGACCAGGATCTAGACACAGGATCTGGATTCATTTTATTTTTTTTAATAACTTTATTATTTATTGGGCATCCCTGGTGGCTCAGATGGTAAAGAATCCAACTGCAATGTGAGAGACCTGGGATAGATCCCTGGGTCAGGAAGATCCCCTGGCTCAGGGCATGGCAACCCACTCCAGTATTTTTGCCTGGAGAATCCCATGGACAGAGAAGCTTGGTGGGCTACAGTCCATGGGGTCACAAAGAGCCAGACACAGCTGAGCAGCTAAGCACACATACAGCACATTTATTTATTGGCTGCGCTGGGTCTTCGTCGCTGTGTGGGCTTTTCTCTAGTTTCAGAGATGCGGGGCTACTCTCTAGTGGTGGTGCTCCGGCTTCTCATTGCAGTGGCTTCTCCCGTTGCAGAGAATGGACCTAGGGTGCACGGGTTTTAGTAGCTGTGGCATGTGAGCTCAGTAGTTGTGGCTTCTGGGCTCTCGAGCACGGGCTCAGGTATTGTGGTGCATGGGCTTAGTTGCTCCACAGCATGTGTGATTCTCCCAGACCAGGGACTGAATCTGTGTTTCCTGCATTGGCAGGCAGATTCTTTACCACTGAGCCAGCAGGGAAGCCCCAGATCTAGACTCTTAATCACTAGCTTACAGCATTATGACTCACTGGAGTTATCAGGGGCATTTCTCCACCAGGGGATGCAACCCCCAGGTTGGCTCCACCCTTGCTTTTATGTATGGAGCTCAGTGCTATGTATGATTCCATCACTAGGTGTCTGGCCTGGGTCAAGTTGTCTGACCTCCGATTGCCCATGTGTAACACCTATGGTCATTCACGCACAGACTTACCTCCTAGGGTCTTTGTGAGAACAAGTCAAAGGAAGGTGATGAAATACATTTGAAACTCCCCAGGCATTTTTTCAGCTCTGACTATTTCCGGGTGCAAAATATTAGCATCAGAGATGACTCAGGCATAGACTCTGACCTCTAGAGAGTGTCAATTAGGGGGAACTAACAGTATGAACTTGAGCAAACTTGTGAGCTTTAATATTTTATGGGAGATAGTAAAGGACAAGATCCATAGGATCTCAAAGAGTTGGACATGATCTAGTGACTAAACAGCAATAACAACCAACAGTATGAACTTAGTAGCTTAAAGCCAAGGCAGAGTATCCTGGACTCAAATAAGATGCTAGGAGAGATGAAAGAGAAAAGAATCTCAACACTGGGAAATATTTGGAAGGGGCAGTCTGAGCTGGGGCTTTGAGGGAAAGATGACAAGATGCTTTCAGATTGTCAGGCTAAGAGAAGCAAGGACCACAAGGTGTGAACAAGCGGTGTGCATGCAGGAACTGTGAGTCTATCTGTCCATCTCTGGGCTGATAGGATAAAGTAACAGCTGGGATATGAAGATTTTCAAGCCATGATGAAGACTTCATCATGTATGTTCTAATAAATGAGAACTGATTTTGCATAGGGGAGTGACATGATACTATCTCTGTGGGAAGACCCTTTTGGGGTTTCATTAGGAGCCTGGAGCCTGGGAGGTGGGTAACAGGGGCATTGAAATGATCTGGGCATAGGGTGATGAGGACCTGAGTGAGGGCAATCTCAGAGGGGACAGAGAGGAAATGAGGGAGACTAAAGACATTATAAAAGTAGAGTGGACATGGACTTCCCTGGTTATCCAGTGGCTAAGACTCCAGGCTCCCAATGCAGGGGACCTGGATTCAATCCCTGGTCAGAGACCTAGATCCCATACACAGTAACTAAGAATTCACATGCTGTAACTAAAAAGATTGCAGCTCCTGCATGCTGCAGCCAAGACCAGGCACAGCCAAATAAACAAATATCTAAAAAGGAGGTGGACAATGCTTGGGAAGAAAGGGGGAGGAAAGGGCTTCTATAGACTGTAGTGTGGTTACTCTCCACCCCTGCTGCGCACAGCCAGCTTACCCCAGAGGACAGCCATGGACATCTCTCTCTGTTAGCTGGCCTTTTAACTTTGCTCAGAGCCACACAGCCCCTGTCTTCCTCTGCCTTCCTCCATTTGGATAATTTTCCTTAGAATGACTGTCATAGTCATAACTATAATAATTATGGAGGCAATAATAAGATTCTGAATGGATCGAGAGCCTTTCTTCTGAGGATGCTAATATGTGTGAGGTGGGGTGAAGGAGGTCCTACTAGAAATACAATTAGATCCATTTGGTGGAAAACAACCCTTAGCAATGTGAGAGGATGTAGAGTGAGGAACGTGTTTCTGCTCCCGAATAAGAACACATCTCCCACCTTAGTAAAGGCAAATATTTTCCTGCTCCCTGGTGGGCATCTCTGGGATGCAGATTTATTTGCATAGGGGAGTGACATGATACTATCTCTGTGGGAAGACCCTTTTGGGGTTTCATTAGGAGCCTGGAGCCTGGGAGGTGGGTAACAGGGGCATTGAAATGATCTGGGCATAGGGTGATGAGGACCTGAGTGAGGGCAATCTCAGAGGGGACAGAGAGGAAATGAGGGAGACTAAAGACATTATAAAAGTAGAGTGGACATGGACTTCCCTGGTTATCCAGTGGCTAAGACTCCAGGCTCCCAATGCAGGGGACCTGGATTCAATCCCTGGTCAGAGACCTAGATCCCATACACAGTAACTAAGAATTCACATGCTGTAACTAAAAAGATTGCAGCTCCTGCATGCTGCAGCCAAGACCAGGCACAGCCAAATAAACAAATATTTAAAAAGGAGGTGGACAATGCTTGGGAAGAAAGGGGGAGGAAAGGGCTTCTATAGACCGTAGTGTGGTTACTCTCCACCCCTGCTGCGCACAGCCAGCTTACCCCAGAGGACAGCCATGGACATCTCTCTCTGTTAGCTGGCCTTTTAACTTTGCTCAGAGCCACACAGCCCCTGTCTTCCTCTGCCTTCCTCCATTTGGATAATTTTCCTTAGAATGACTGTCATAGTCATAACTATAATAATTATGGAGGCAATAATAAGATTCTGAATGGATCGAGAGCCTTTCTTCTGAGGATGCTAATATGTGTGAGGTGGGGTGAAGGAGGTCCTACTAGAAATACAATTAGATCCATTTGGTGGAAAACAACCCTTAGCAATGTGAGAGGATGTAGAGTGAGGAACGTGTTTCTGCTCCCGAATAAGAACACATCTCCCACCTTAGTAAAGGCAAATATTTTCCTGCTCCCTGGTGGGCATCTCTGGGATGCAGATTTCCTGGTAGTGATGGAGAAGGATGCTCAGCACTTTCTCCCCGATATCCATCACTGGGAAGCCTTCCCTGGGACCCTGGATGGACAATGAATCCTCCGTTCCACTTGCAGGCTCTCTTATCATTCAACCACACAGTTAGCTCTAATAATAATGACACACAATATATCATCACATTTCAAAGCCTGTTTGAATTTATGACTTCATTTAATTCTCACAACCACAGGAACTAGTATTATTATTATCATTCTCACTTTACAAATGTATTTGTTCAGCAAACACTCCTGAAGCACCCAGTCATGTGCTGATGGTAGACACTTAGTTCGAGAGTAAGTAACTGATGAAGACCCAAGCAAGATTCAAACTCAGGTCCTCCTTCTCCAAGCCATTGTCCCCCCTTTCCACATTGCTCTGTTCATTTCTTTTTCCCCTCTGTTCGTTTTCAATTGGGTAAACTACTAAGTTTTAGCACTTTGTTGCTGGTTGTTTCATGTATGCATTTTTGTCTACTCAAACATGGCAAAGATTTATAAAAAATAAAGGACCTTACCACTTCAGTTTATTATTAAACAATATTTTGAAGAAATATGATATTAATAAGAATATTAATGTGCTCATTAAAAAGACAGAACAATTAAGAAAAATGTAAAGTTTTAGCCTCCTTCTGAATTGGCCGAGCCTCACTGTGTATAGGTCCTTCAGACAGATCTGAAAGCTTGGAAAGCAGAGGGCCTAATGGCTGACAGTCTCCAGGCTCTCTGCATATTCTCAGCGTAAAGTAGAACGTCCATTGGTCAGGTAAGTGCTGCCCCCACGTGGTGGAATTTGATGTCTTCTGGTCTTTCAGGTAAAGGATCCACCTAGCAATGCAGAGGAGTCTGGTGGGCTGCAGAGAGTCGGACACAGCTGAGCACAGTTGCAAGACTGGCGTCGCCTACAACGCCACGTGAGGCTGTTTGTGCTCCTGCCTGGTCTTTTCATTAAACTCAGCAAGCAAGTACAAAGGGCTATGCTCAGACCTCCCGTAAACTGTAAAGAGACCCGCTCTGTATAGCTGCACATTTGGATCATGAGAGGAATTTACAAAACACTGATGCCCGGGTATAACCCATGGGCAGTTACATCAGAAGAGCTGCGGGTGTTTCATCTAATCTTTTCCAGCGATTCTATGCACCACGAGAGCTGAGAACCACTACTGTGTTGGGGAAACTTGGCCTTGGCTGAAGGCTGTCGGTGAGATCTTGGTGTTAATGTGAGGGTTGAGAGGATCTGTGGGGTTTTTGAGACAACTGACCATCAGTGCCCTGGACTGAGCGTGAAAGGAGGAGATGAAAACATGCTTCAGAGGCCTGGGTATTTTTTTATTTTTTACAAATTCAGGTATGATTGACATATACTAGTTTCAGGTGTACAACAAAATGATTTGATATTTGCATATATTGTGAAATGATCATCACAATAAGTCTAGTTAACATCCATCACTATAAAAAGTTTCAGAACATTTTTTCTCTTGTGATGAGAACTTTTAAGATCTACTTTTAAAAATAACTTTAAAATACGCAGCACAATATTACAACTATCATCACCAAACATGCATTTCACGCTCAGTCGCCAGTCATGTCTGACTCTTTGTGATCCCGTGGACTGTAACCCAGGCAAGAATACTGGAGTGGATTGCCATTTCCTTTTCCAGGAGATCTTCTTGACCCAGGGATCAAATCTGCATCTCCTACATTGGCAGGTAGATTCTTTACCACTGAGCCACATGGCAAGCCCATATTTCATCCCATGACATATTTATTTTATAAGTAGAAGTTTATACTTTTTGTCCCTCTTCACCCATTTCATCCTTCCCCCCTGGCCTCTGGCAATCACCAATCTGTTCTGTTTCTATGATCTTGTTTTTTGTTAAGATTCTAAACATAAGTAAATTCATACAGATTTGCCTCTCTCTCTCTCTCTCTCTCTCTCTCTCTCTCTCTCTCCCTCTCTCTCTCTGTCTGTCTTATTTGACTTAGCACAAAGCCCTCAAGGCCCATCGTGTTTTCACAAGCGGCAAGATTACTTCCTTTTTTATGAGCCTTGGGTATTGATAAGAAAGAGCTGGAGTGAGTCTGAACTGGACTTGAAAAGTGATAAAGTGACACACAGTGACTGCATGATTAAATTCATTACAGTGGGGGGAAGAGAAGCACCAAAAAGACCCAGACTGGAGGGGAGCCAAAGCAGAGGCCTGGGGACTGGCAACCCGGGACGGGGTCGGAGGATCACTCTGGCTGTGCACATATCCTGTGGCCACGCATCCCACTCCGTCTTGACTCCCAGATGCTGCTTCTCTGCACAGACATCTCAGTCAAAGCAGCTGCTCACAGACCTGAGGCCAGGTGTGAGGCTTCTGCATTCCGGCAGCTGGTCTTGCACGGGGCACCCCCACAGGCACTCGGCTCCAGTGGATGAATCAGCAGTCCTCTTACGGCTACAAGTGACAGAAACCCAACCTGGAGCTGCTAAAGCCAAGATGGAATTTGTTGGTTCAGGTGACAGACAGTTTAACGGTATGCTTCAGATGACTTGATCCCAGAACCTATCACGATGGTCAAGGGAATACAAGGCTCTGATGAGGTCTGGTGTGTGTCATAGCCCCATCCTGGGAGCAGTGGATGGACTCGGTACCATCATCTGGTGCCTCAGCCAGCTGGTGGCTCAGTTGGTAAAGAGTCTGCAATGCAGGAGACCCCAGTGTGATTCCTGAGTCAGGAAGATCCCCTGGAGAAGGGATCAGATACCCACTCCAGTATTACTGAGCTTCCCTGGTGGCTCAGACAGTAAGGAATCCACGTGCAATTCGGGAGACCTGGGTTCGGTCTGTAGGTTGGGAAGATCCCCTGGAGGAGGGCATAGCAACCCACTCCAGTATTCTTGCCTGGAGAATCCCATAGGCAGAGAAGCCAGGTGGGCTACAGTCCATGGAGTCACAAAGAGTCAGACACGACTGAGTGACTTTCACTTTCAATGTCCATCCACAGTGACAAGGAGAAAGAAGAAGGACATGCTCTCTTTCCCCAACATAGTTGGGGTGATTTATAGGCACCTGTTATATAAGCTGGACTAGTGCCTGGTTGTAAATGGAAAGGAGGATAGGATGAAGGCAAGGTACCAAAATCAGACTGAGATCCCAGCGACTGAATTGGAAAGTGATGCAGCAGCAGAAGCAAGGCTCAGGTAAGTACAGCAAGTAGGCTCATCGACGGAAAAGCATGCTCAAGGTTATGAGAAAAGACAGCTGTTGGAGGTAGAAGCTGCAGGGCCCCAGCTGGGCAGGGTCTGAGTTAAAGCAGGGAAAACACTAGCATATCACGCAGTGATGCGCAAGCCATCATTATTGACAAAAATGGAGTGCCTCTGAAGCGCTCTTGGTCCTGGCTAAATTGGGAAGAAAATGCCTAAACTTCTGCCACTAACATCTACGAATCCAGAAAACTGGGATTAGAGATTAAGAAAATAAGAGAGATTTCAACTTGGACCTAGGAAGGACCTGAGTAAGCAGCTAGATTCTCAGCTAAGGTGTCCAGCTAAATAATAGGCAGAGAAGGAAAGACAGGAAGGAAGGGAGGGAAGAAGGAATAAGGGAGAGAGGGATGGGGGAGAGAGAGAGAGAGCAAGAGGGAGGAGAGTAAAGAGGAAGGAGATGAGGAAGAAGGAGGAGTGATAAAAGGATGAGGAGGAGGGGAAGGTGGGTAAGCTAGGGAGAAAAGGAAGGAAAACAAGGAAGGGAGGCAGGGAGGAACAAGGGGAAAGAAAGGACAAATGGAAGGAAATGGAAGGAAACTGAGCAAGCAGAGAGGCAAGAAGGGAAGAAGGGCCATGGCCGTTTTGGTTTATTTTTTCTTTCCAGAAGCAGCGTAGTATAATTTAAAGTCAAAGTCAGCAGGAGAGCGCAACGGGAAGCTTGGAGGTTCCGCCACTTCCTCACCGCCCCACAGCAGCTTCGGGTCAGCTCTGTCAGCCCCCAACTTGCCTGGGGAAGGAAACGAGGCCCAGGGAGAGGAAAGCTGAGCGACAGACGGCAGGCATTCACGCTCTCGCCTCTCCTACTTAATAGCTCTAAAGCTTTAAAGAATTTGTTTCTAGGTACGATACAATTAGACCCCCAGAGACACACTGGGAGCCATTAACAGCTGAATAAAGGTAACAGGGAACAGACTTACAGAATTAGGGAAAGAGACCAAGCAGAAAGCAGATAACTTAATTTCCATCATTTAGACAGCAAGGCAATTTAACAAACCATATTGACAGCCTTGAAACTTTGTCAAGAACCCTAAGTTCTAAGAACCCCTAAAGAAAAGAAAAATGGAAAGAAGAACAAAATCATTTTGTTTTTGGGAAAAAAAATTCCTTCTTCAACATAATCAGGTTTGTAAAACCATCGTCCTTGCCACTTTGTTGCATGTAGGAAAAGTCTGATAAAGCAGCTGGACCAAGGGGTATTAACACTTGGCTTCAAGCTCTTCTTACCTCCACTCTTCAAGTGCATCCAGTGGGTTCTCCACTGGTGTTCTTTCTTACTGTCTGTTCTGCCACTGGTCCCAGCCATGGGGAAGAATTTCCCTAGTAGCTGTAGCTCCTAAGTTGACCTTGGGTAGCCGGGCATGGTGGCTCCCAAACCTTGTTGGTTGCAAGTGACAGCTAACCACAGGTAGAGTCACCAGTGGGAGCTGGCTCCACCGAAGAGATCTGAGTCTTTCGGTCTCTAGTGGGACCAAGCTCTTCTACCTCCACTCTTCAAGTGCATCCAGTGGGTTCTCCACTGGTGTTCTTTCTTACTGTCTGTTCTGCCACTGGTCCCAGCCATGGGGAAGAATTTCCCTAGTAGCTGTAGCTCCTAAGTTGACCTTGGGTAGCCGGGCATGGTGGCTCCCAAACCTTGTTGGTTGCAAGTGACAGCTAACCACAGGTAGAGTCACCAGTGGGAGCTGGCTCCACCGAAGAGATCTGAGTCTTTCGGTCTCTAGTGGGACCCAAGCACTGATATGTTCAAAGAAGCCAATGACATGGCTTTAACGTGCATTGGGGTTTGAGAACTTTCTAGGTCTCCGGAGGAAATCTAGTCCTTTTAATTCACAATTGGTGAAGTGCAGGGACTTTGGCAGAGTTTTCGTTTGTTTATTTTTGGCTGCGCTGCGCCTCTTTTGCTTTCGGGTGGGCTCTTTCTGGTCGCAGCAAGCGGGAGCTGCTCTTCATTGCGGTGCGCAGGCTTCTCGCCGCAGAGGCGTCTCCTGTTGCAGAGTACAGGCTCTAGGCACGCGAGCTCAGTAGTCGTGATGCGCTAGCTTAGCTGCTCTGTGACACGTGGGATCTTCCTGGAGCAGGGACTGAACCAGTGTCTCCTGCACTGGCAGGCAGATTCTTATCCACTGCGCCAACTTTGGTGGAATTTTTTTTTGAAGGCTTTATTTGAAGATATGTGAAGGGGCATTTTCTTGTATTACAGTTCAAAGGGATCTCATCCTGGTGTGCTGAGGCAAATTCTCTCACTTCTCACTGAGAATCCTCACCGAGAGATCCTGAAGGCAGAATTTTTGGCAACTCTTTTTGTTGGCTTGCTTATTTGTTTCAGATGTGGGTATAGTGCAATATCATATTCCAACACACACACACACACACACACAAAATACACAGACAAAGGGAATGCATACCCAATAACTACGTAGTCACAAACAAAAAGGAGACACTGAGCAACTATTGGCAGATGATGGATATATCAGAGATGAAACCAGCGGACTGTACAGGATGAGAGAAAGCAATAGCAAGTGTAAAATTTGTAACATTAATCCAGACTTTAAAAAGAAAAATAAAATCCTCCATGGAACACCTAACCAAGTAATTAAAATCGTTATAAAATCAACAAATCAGTCAGCCCTTGCAAAAAACTAATTGTAACAGTGGGAAAAAAAATAGAGGAAAAAAATGAAAATGGAAGACATATTAGCCCAAGAGTGAAAAACAGAGATTTGATTTTTTATTTAAAAGTATGACTAAAATAGTCTGGCTTGAGCGACCAACAAAAAAGAGAAAGTATATTATGAAGATAATAACTTGTTTTTTAAAGGCAATTATCATCATTTAAAAAGGCAATTATCATAGAAAAATCATATTTCCTTTGCATGTTATCTACCAGTTCATGTAACTGTAACAGCCACAAACTGCTATGCAAATTAAATTAAACTACTGGAGAATCCAAACTTTCAGAAAGTCTGGTCCTTGGCTCCTAAGGGAGACTAAAATGTGGTCCAAACTTGGAGATTCCAAGAGCCGGTGAGACCATGTCTGTGTGTGCTGTGCTCAGTCGTATCCAACCCTTCAACTCCGTAGCTGCTGTCCATGGGATTTCCCAGTCAAGAATAATGGAGTGGGGTGCCACTTCCTTCAGGGAATCTTCCCGGCCTAGGGATTGAACCTTCATCTCCTGAGACTCCTACACTGGCGGGTGGGCTCTTCACCACCGCACCACCTGGGAAGCGAGACCATACCTGGGGGACCAATGTTACTATTACGGCTATTCCCCAAACCTGCCACAAGAGGGTGCTGTTGAGCACTGTGCCCTTCCAGTCTGATGGCTGCTGGTCTAATCACCTCTAGTGTGTCCCATCCCTTCAGGGCAAATAGATGGGGAACAGTGGAAACAATGACAGACTTTTTTTGGCGGGGTGGGGGGGGGAGGACTCCAAAATCACTGCAGATGATGAGTGCAGCCTGAAATTAAAAGACACTTGCTCCTTGGAAGAAAAGCTATGGCCAATCTAGATAGCATATTAAAAAGCAGAAACATTACTTTGCCAACAAAGGTCTGTCTAGTCAAAGCTATTGGAGAAGGAACTGGCAACCCACTCCAGTACCTTTGCCTGGAGAATCCCCTGGACAGAGGAGCCTGGTGGGTTACAATCCACTGGGAAACAAAGAGTTGGACACAACTGAGCGACTAACACACACACACACACACACACACACACGAGTAAAAGCTATGGTTTTTCCAGTGGTCATGAATGGATGTGAGAGTTGGACTATAAAGAAAGCTGAGCGCTGAAGAATTGACGTTTTTGAACTGTGGTGTTGGAGGAGACTCTTGAGACTGCAAGGACATCAAACCCGTCAATCCTAAAGGGAATCAGTCCTGAATATTCACTGGAAGGACTGGTGCTGAAGCTGAAACTCCAACACTTTGACTACCTGATGCTAAGAACTGACTTACTGGAAAAGACCCTGATATTGGGAAAGATTGAAGGCAGGAGGAGAAGGGGATGACAGAGGATGAGATGGTTGGGTAGCATCACCAACTCGACGGACATTAGTTTGACCAAGTTCTGGGAGTTGGTGATGGGCAGAGAAGCCTGACATGCTGCAGTCCACGGGGTTGCAAAGAGTCAGACGTGACAAAGCAATTGAACTGAACTGAACTGAACTGGCCAGAGGGGCCTCTCTGAAGGAGGGTGGCCCTGTGGAGATGTGTATAAGAGACAGGTCCAGGGCTATCACACGTGCCCCACAAAGAGTCAGACGTGACAAAGCAATTGAACTGAACTGAACTGAACTGGCCAGAGGGGCCTCTCTGAAGGAGGGTGGCCCTGTGGACTCCATTCCCAAGATACTACTTTCCATCTGTGCTCTTCCCTGGATTCCCAAGGCCTCAGCTCCTATTACACAACCCTCCCTGACATTCAGCCATTCTCCCCTAGGCTTTAAACATTCGGCTAAAGATTCAAGAAGACCCATATTCAGGGTCTGAGTGTCCCTTTTCTGTACAATTTTACCCTCTTTTTGTCTCCTCTGCTCCTCAAACTCTAGCTACTTTAACAGTTCTCAGTTCTGATGGATGTGAGACTTACATGAGTGTTTCTCTCCTCCCAAGGGTCACAGACCTGCATTGCACGTTATGCCGAGCAATAACTGCTCTGTATATTTTGTTCAGTTTTATAGTTAATCCCAGTCGGATGGCACATCTGACACCTTTTATTCCATCATGACTGGAGTCAGAAGTATCTTCTTCAGAAACTCTTCTCTAGCACATCTACAGATAATCTCTCATCAGTTCAGTTCAGTTCAGTCACTCAGTCATGTCAGACTCTGCTAGGACCCACAAGAGATTTCCCAACCTGGGGATATGGCAAAGGGATTGAGAACCTCCAGGGAATTTTACTTTGGAGGCCAGTGGGATTTGATTACAGAGTTTACACAGGACTGGGGAAACAGACTCTTGGGGAGCACAAACAAAACCTTGTATGCACTAGGACCCAGGAGAAAGGAACGGTGACCCCACCAGAGACTGACCCAGACTTACCTGTGAGTGTCCAGGAGCCTCTGGAGTAGGCATGAGTTGGCGGTGGCCTGCTGCAGGGTTGGGAGCACTGAGTAAGGCACTACGTGTATGGGACCTTTTGAAGGAGGTTGCTATTATCTTCATTACCCCCACCATAGTTTGGTCTCAGGTCAAACAGGAAGGACAAACAACAGGGAGGAATACAGCCTCGCCCATCAGCAGAAAATTGGATTAAAGATTTACTAAGCGTGGCCCCACCCATCAGAATCTCTCATAAAGATGGAGAATTTTACCCATTAGTGAGCATTTTACTGGTTTATGCAGAAGTCACCATTCAAATGTGTATGATGAATAACATAAATGAGTAAATAACATAATGAGTGTTATGTTACTCATTTATGTTATGAGTAAATAACATAAATGAGTGAAGAGGATTGGATGGGAATTTTATTGTATTGGAAATGTTCCTGGTCTCAAGAGTATTCAATACCCAACTCTATACAAGTGCTACTACACAATATGCACCTGGTATTGCATTTCCAGCTACAACATAACAAGGGGAGTTCTCCAGCATAACAATGCATTCTTCTTTGAGATTCCCAGACGAGGTCTGTTTCCCTATCTTGATCCAAATACTCCAGATGTCACCCTTGGTATACACTGACGAGAGACAAATAATATTAGGGCTTTGCCCTACTCTCTGTTTTGACCATAGTTGGGAAGCTATAGTCCACCCTGAGCAACACACTTTTAGAGGGTCATAGGTCACCCAGACTTCATCAAGACATCATTGGCTTAGGACCCTGCATGTGCTCCACTCTATCGTGGGTTAGTAAATAGAACTGGGGATATTTAGACTGGTTTCTTTCATCTTAGTCTTTGTTTTATGAACATTGTGAATATTGTGATCACAGTGTGATCACAATGTAATTATTGTGATCATTGTGATTATCATCAGTCTTTATTCTGTCAACAAAATATTTTGAATAATGACTGCTATGGTCAGAATGTTCATAAATGTTTAAAACCCATAAGTTGAATATCTAACCTTCAATATAATGGTGTTAGAAAGTGGGACCTTTGGACAGTGATTAGATCATGAGGATGGAACCCTTGTGAATGGGATTAGTGCCCTTGTAAAAGAGGGCCCACAGAGCTCCCTAGTCCTTCCCACCATGTGAGGTTACAGTGAGAAGTCTGTGACTCAGAAGAGGGCCCCCACATGACCTCATTGGTACCCTGATCTCAGACTTCCAGAACTTCACAACTGTGAACAATACATGTCTGCTGCTTTAAAAAGACACCTGGTCTGTGGTTTTTGTTGTAGCAGCACAAACTGATGAAGATGATGACTGTTCTCTTTCTTGCTGTTTATATATTAACCTTGAAAAATTTTTAAATTTATTTTTGGCTATGCTGGGTGTTTGTTGCCACTCAGGCTTTTCTGTGGTTGCAGGAGTCTCTAGAGGCGGTATGTAGGTTTCTCCTGACAACGGCTTCCTTTGTTCTAGAGTTCTCGGGAGCACAGGCTCAGTAGCTGTGGCTCCCAGGCTCTAGACCACACGCTCAATAGCTGTGACCCATGGGCTTTGTGGCTCCGCGGCACATGGCATCTTCCCGGGTCAGGGATCAAACCTGTGTCTCCTGCATTGACTGGCAGTTCTTTAGCACTGAGCCACCAGGGAAGCCCCTATATTAACTGTTAATGATATTATTTATGAGGGTTCTTTCTCAATTTTTTCTCATGAGAATTGCAGTCTCTCAGTCTTATTCTGTTTCGTTTATATTCTCATCATTGGGCTCTTGTTTGTTGAATTAAATTCTTATTGATGTAAAAACGATTGTGAAGAGCTTCCTCCAGTTTTTTGTGGCATTATCACTGGGGCTAAGTGATCTACCAAGCAGAGAGAACACAGTACCTAGGGCCCAAAATACTTTTGGGAGCACAGAAAAATGTTTTAATCTGTATTTCTTTTCAAATCAGAAAATAATAAAATATTGAATATATACTATTGAATTCACCTCGGACTTTAATAGTCTTTACACCAATATGGTCAGAAAGTACACTGTTTAATGTTTCTTTTATGGAGGAAGGGTCTTGCAGACAGAAAAGCTTCCAGAATTCATAAAAGTCATAATGCGACTCTGCTTATCATACCTAACAAAGTCAACATTCATCCCTTAATATTGTTTATTACCCTGTTCATAATTGAATTTTCCCAGCTATATCATAATTTCTGTTTTATAGCAGGCATTTGAACATAAGGTTCCAAATAAGTTTAACATTTAAATTTGGTTGTCACGACTCTTGAGTCGCTAATCTAGAAGGGTCCCTCTTCACTTTTACCCCCTTGCCACTGACCTGCTGCAGACATTAGATTAATTGTTCTCAGCAAGTTGGTTGTCCTCCTACCTGCATTTGTCTATTTGCTTCTTTGTGGTGTCATTTATCTTCTTTCTCATTTATTTCTGTTTACTACTAATTAATTAATTTTTATTTTTCATTGTGGCTGCATGTGGTGGCTTCTCTTGTTGCAGGGCATGGACTCTGGAGTGCATGGGCCCAGTAGTTTCGGTTCATGGACTCTGTTGCTCTGTGCCATGTGAAATCTTAATTCCCTGATCAGGGATGGACCCTGAGTCTCTGGAAGGCCAATTCTTAACCACTGAACTACCAAGGAAGTCCTTCTATTTATGATACTTATAAAAGGAAGTTAGCTCTACAGGCTTAATAAATTCATGTGCAATTTCTGTGGCCAAAGTACTTTATTATAGCTGCAATATGCCTCATGTCACATCACAACAAAGCTCTCAGTGTCTGTTTTTCCTATTTCCTGATGCTAAGATAATCATATTCAGATAGTGATAATGCATTAGTAATTGTCGCCTGGAATTTTTTTTCCATTAGGCTTTGAGAAGGGTGATTTTTCTACTTTGTTCATTCTGGTCACAGCAGATTTTCTCATGCTCTAGAACAATCTTGCTCACATGGTTTATATAAAGAAGATAGGATAAACACTTGTGTTTTCCTTTGAGTTGAATGAAAATGACAGTTTTCATATTAAATTGTTGGTATGGTAGTCGCTTTCATTGCTGCTCAGTGGATTGTTTCTCTTTTCCTCTATGTCTGCTGAAAATCTTAGAAGCAACAATCTGATAGCAATGAGTGTGATCCTCTCAATGCTAGTTTTCACTAAAAGGGATCAGGATTTCCTAAAAGAATGGCTGATTCCAGATCTGGAGCAGAAAACATACAAGATGATCCTAGCATATTTTTCATGCTCCAAAGCTGGGACGTTAAAGAGTAATGGCTTGGGAAAACTGACACTAGGAATAATATTGGCCCTAGTAGTAAAGACTCCACATGCCAGTGCAGGAGATGCAAGAGATGCGGGTTCAATCTCTGGGTCAAGAAGATCCCCTGGAGAAGGAAATGGCAACCCACTCCAGTGTTTTTGCCTGGAAGATTCCATAAGCAGAAGAGCCTGGCAGGCTACTGTCCGTGGGGCTTCAAAGAATCGGACACAACTGAGCATACACACGCGGAGCAATAACATAATATCAAACTATCATCAAATATTAAATGATGTCAACTATCCAGTCAGTATCCAATTCTTGTGTCTTCTTATTTTAGCATTTTGTTTGCATAAAGATCCAAGTAAGACTGAAGATCTTCAATCTCGGTTGCTCTACCCTCTAAGTCTTACTTAATCTCTAGGTTCCTTTTCCATCCTACTGTTTTTTAGTTACTTTTGCTACTATTTAATAGTTGGAGAAATTAAGCCATTTGTCTTACCAATTTTCCTATCAAGTCTGCAATACATACTAAAATATATATTTTATGATGTTTGAAATTCAATTCATATGAATTGAGGCTGGGGTTGTGATGGTAAGATATATGGATGAAAAAGATTGTCTATGTGTGGGGAGTTGCTGAAGATATCTGATGGATATACGTGGGCTCACTGAAGTCTTCTTTCTACTTTTATTTTACATTTTGCATAATAAAGTAAAGAAAGTGTTCATCTGGCTTTAAAAAAAGAGGGCCTAATAGCTTGAGTCAAAAGACATAGACATCCGTATGTAGAGATTCTTAATGGCCAAAAATAGGGCAACACAAAAATCCAAAAAGGGTAATGAAAGCAGTTGATTAAAACAAGTTGACTATGTGAAATTTATGAGTCCAGTATTGAGAGGGAGAGAATGAAATAGACAAGTAGAAATACATATGCAATGTTTTAGACATTGTTAAATTTCCCTCCATACAGTTGCACCCATTTTTTTAATCACTTCTCAAAATGTATGAGAGTATATGTTTCCGTACAGCCTCACCAACAGAATGTATCATTAAATTTAGTAAGTGAAAAGTAGTGTTCCAGGGTAGTTTTAATGTACACTTATTATAAGATATGTACTTTTTTCATGTTTAAGGTCTATTTTCAATTATTTCCCTTAGAACTCTGTGTTCATATTTTTTAAAAAATTTCCATTGGATTGTTGGCCTATTTCTCAATTTCTAAGTGCTTGTTGTATATTGGAGAGAGTAGACTTCTGTCTGTGATACAAGCTGCAAAAATACTTTGCCATTTTCTTATTAGTCTTTTGACTTTACTTGTTGCCATTTTATTTTTATTTATTTGTGCTCAGTCACTCTGTCGTATCTGACAGTTTGCAACCCCATAAACTATAACTCTTCTTCAGGCTCCTCTGCCCATGAAAATTTTCAGGCAAGAGTACTGGAGTGGGTTGCCATTTCCTCCTGCAGGAGATCTTCCAGACCCAGGGATGGAACCAATGTCTTGTATCTCCTGCATTGGCAGGTGGGTTCTTTACCACTGCACCACCCGGGAAGCCCTTGTTTTTATTTATTTATGTTTTTATTTTGGCTGCTCTGGGCCTTTGTTGCGCCATGTGGGCATTCTCTAGCGGTGGTACCCTGGTTCTCTATTTGCAGCATGCAGGCTTAGTGGCCTCGTGGCATGTGAGATCCTAGTTCTCCAACTAGGAAAACTAAGTGTTTGCTGTGTTCGAAATGGATTCTTAACTACTGGACCACCAGGGAAGCCCCACTTGTTGTCATTTGAAAAATCACTGTACTGATGTTGATTGACATACACAGCGTTGCACATATTTTGTGTATACCGGTTGTTGAGTTTGAAGATAAGTATATACCAATGATTTCCCTGGTGGCTCAGACGGTAAAGCGTCTGTCTACAATGCTGGAGACCCAGGTTTGATCCCTGAGTTGGGAAGATTCCCCCGGAGAAGGAAATTGCAATCTACTCCAGTACTATAGCCTGGAAAATCCCATGGACAGAGGAGCTTGATAGGCTACAGTCCATGGGGTCGCAAAGAGTTGGACACGACTGAGCGACTTCACTTTCACTTTTCATGTACCAATGAAACCATCACATAATCAATGCCACAGGTATACCTATCACCTCCAAAAGTTGCCTCTTGTTTTCTTTACTATCTATTTATCTTTTGTCTGAACATTCAGTATAAGTTCTACACTCTAAGCAAAAATTTAAGTACACAATAGAGTATTGTCAACTATAGACACCTTGCTCTAGGACTTAAAGCTAAAATGGTTTTACTCTGTTCCTAGAAGTAATACTGATTTAGATTTTTTATGTGAGTGAGATCAGGTAGTATTTGTTCTTCATGGTTGACAGTATAATATCTCCTAAGTTCATCGATATTTTCACAAATGACAAAGCTTCCTTCTTTCTTAAGGTTGTACATATGCAAATGCCACATTTTCTTTATCTCTTCATCCACTGATGAACTTTTAAGTTGATTCCATGTCTTGGCTGTTGCCAATAATACTGCAAAGAACAGGGGGATGCAGATATCTCTTTGAGATCCTGATTTACATTCCTTTGGCTATAAATGCAGAAGTGAGGTTTCTGGATTAAACACTAGTTCTATTTTTAATTAATTAATTTGTTTTGATTGTGCTGTGCAGCTTGCAGGATTTTAGTTCCCTGACCAGGGATTGAACTCGGGCCAGTACCAATGAAACCATCACATAATCAATGCCACAGGTATACCTATCACCTCCAAAAGTTGCCTCTTGTTTTCTTTACTATCTATTTATCTTTTGTCTGAACATTCAGTATAAGTTCTACACTCTAAGCAAAAATTTAAGTACACAATAGAGTATTGTCAACTATAGACACCTTGCTCTAGGACTTAAAGCTAAAATGGTTTTACTCTGTTCCTAGAAGTAATACTGATTTAGATTTTTTATGTGAGTGAGATCAGGTAGTATTTGTTCTTCATGGTTGACAGTATAATATCTCCTAAGTTCATCGATATTTTCACAAATGACAAAGCTTCCTTCTTTCTTAAGGTTGTACATATGCAAATGCCACATTTTCTTTATCTCTTCATCCACTGATGAACTTTTAAGTTGATTCCATGTCTTGGCTGTTGCCAATAATACTGCAAAGAACAGGGGGATGCAGATATCTCTTTGAGATCCTGATTTACATTCCTTTGGCTATAAATGCAGAAGTGAGGTTTCTGGATTAAACACTAGTTCTATTTTTAATTAATTAATTTGTTTTGATTGTGCTGTGCAGCTTGCAGGATTTTAGTTCCCTGACCAGGGATTGAACTCGGGCCCTTGGCAGTGAAAGCACAGAGCCCTAACCACTGGATTGCCAAGTTCCTTATTTTAATTTGTATATAGTTTATAAAGATTTTTTAAACTAAAAGGTGTTGAATTTTGTCAGTTTTTTTTTTGCATCTATGGAGTTGATCATGAATTTTTTATCCTTCATTCTGTTAACCTGGTGTATCACATGGATCGATTTTCACCTGTTGAACCTTCCTGGCATCATATGGACAATTCCCCTTTAGTCATGATATATATATCCTTAGTTAAAATTAATAAGTTAACTTCACTTATGTGTCTCAGTTCTGAGGGTCATTATTGTCTAGTTCATTATAGAGACAGCACTTGTGGCAATATTAAATATAATTCAAGAGAGAAATCACTGCACTGTCTGTCTCGTATTCTTAATTTCTAAAAAAACTCCTGGGCTGTTAAACAGTTAGGTCCAGAGTGAAATTTTCCATCACCATTGCTGAACACAGAGCTATTTAGCACCTGCCAAGTAAGCAAGCCCTTTATCAGTTCCACATTCAGGAGGAACACATCAAGAGTGAATGCTCTCTACCCTTCACTCACTGCTGATTGCATCTGTTCTCTTAGCTTTGCTGGGTCTATCCCTGTGGAAACTGCCTTGTACATTTGGAACTTACAACTTACCTGCTTTCCCAACTGCTTTGCGTTTTTGCAAGGTGCACATGGCCTACTCTGCTACTATTTGTGGACAGAAAGCGCACCTGCATATATGTTTGCAGAGACACAGGCTCTTTTCAGAAGGATATTCATGAAACTAGAAGCAGTGGCTGACTCTAGGGAGAGAAGCTGGGCATCTGGGAACCCTTGTGAATTTTCCATCATGTGTTCCTTTCTCTGCTGCACGGAAATGAATACATTGAAATGGAAGAAAGAAAAGAAAGATGGAGAGAATTATATCATGGACCAATCTTAAATCAGTAGTGACTTAATAGGTGAAAACTGAGTCCATGCGGATGACTGTACCTTTTATGGCATCTCAAAGGTCTAAAGGATCACTAAGTATTGATCTCTATATTAAACAAAAAATGTTAAAAATTGAAGACCCATATTTTGAGTCTGTGCTACTGTGTTTATCAGAAGGCATGAGTGTTATCATGTTTTCTTATTCACTCGACCAACAGAAAGTCATTGTTATTTACCATGTTCCATGCACTGGGCTGGATGTTTAGGACAGACAAAAGAGAGAACAAAATTTTTAATAAAACAATCTTTATCCTCAAAGAGCTTGTAAGATGGGGTAACCCTGACCAAGCAGAGGCTTCATGAGGACTGGGGATGAGAAGTGCATTCTCCCAAAGCCCCAGCCCTCTCTCCTCTGGGTCCCTGCACATCCTCCTCTACCTCCCCAGAGCTCCCCTCCCCACAGCCAGCCTCTTACTGTTGTCCTGTCTCATTCTTCTCAGTTCTCAGTTGAGAAGCTGTTTCCTGGGAGCAACCTTCCTAACCTCGAAAGCCCAGGGAGACATCTTTTCACGTTCTGCCTGGGGTCCCTGCTTACTCTTATCACAGAACATGACGCTGCTAGTAACACAGCTGGTTTGTGGTTTATTGTGTTAGACCCTGAGCTCTACTCATTGCTTCATGTCATGACCTGACACAACTTCTGATCCTTAATATTAACACAGTGAAGGTTATCAATGGTGGTTATTCAGCTTGGACAAGAGAAACCTTGCAGGACAGAGGGTTCATGTAAGCTCGCCTTAAGTTTGTGAAGTCCTTTCACAGGCTTTGTAACAGAGGGCAGAGTCAAAGTGATGGACGGACATTCAAAAAGGCAGGGTTTTGTATCCAGAATGTTGTCATAATCAGAACTATCCAAATATATTGTAGGATGTGTGAGAGAAGGAGACTTTCCTCACTGGCACTTTTTGAAGCTGCTGTTTATTTCTCATGTTTGGCTGCGGCAGGTTTTGTGGCTGCGCGGGCTTTCCTCTAGCTGCGGTGCCCGCCTGGGAGGCTTCTCTTGCTGTGGAGCTCCGGCTCTAGTACAGGGCTTCAGGAGCTGCAACGCATGGGCCCAGCTGCTCCTTGGCAGGGACCTTCCTGCACCAGGGATCGAACCTGTGTCTCCTTCACTGGCAGGTTGATTCTTCACCACTGATCCACAAGGGGAGCCCCCATCACAGGGATTTTTAAAGTAAAGCCAAGAAATGGATGGTGCCAAGGGTGTTTTCAGTGCTTGCTGACATCAGAAATACAGATATGGTTGATCAGTTAAATCCACTGGAAAGTTCATGGCAGTTTTTTGTGTTTTTCTTTTCCATTTTTGTTTTAAAATACAAAAGTAATACAAGTCCATACCCATTCCAAAAAATCTGAAAATCATATAACATTAGAAAGAAAAATAGCAATAATTGATAATTTGCTTAACAAGGATAAACTCTCTGAAATTTTGGTTGATTTTTTCCCTAGCTTTGTGTGCTTACAGTCAAGAATGAAATGTAATAATAATTTTAAAATTATCTTGATTTTTTTCATTCAACATTATATATTTTTCTTATGTCATTACTTTTAGTTACTATTTTCAGTTTTAGTGACTATTACAAAGAACTATATGCTTTGACCCCACTATCCTATTTTTGGATTCTTGGTTAATATCTAATTTTTCCCTAATATAAATAAAGCTAAGATAAAGAGAATATGCAGATTCTAATATTTTTAAATGAAAGTCATATAAATAATACTTTTAAACTGTTGTAGTCATAATTAGGCAATACAAGGCTTAAAGAAATTATTTTTGGACATTCTTAAACGGATTCTGTAGGAGGTTTTGTTGATAAATTTTTGTTAAATTGAAAGGTGGCTGTCTCTGACTTTCTCTGATAATTACATAATGAAGAAAATGGAAAAAATCCAAGGAATTCTTTGCCTTGACGTGCAGGGCAGTAATAGTACCTTCTTGTGACCAAATATAAATAAATAAAAATAAAACCCGTTTTTGTAACGATCGTATGTCTCCCTCTACTGGCCAAAGTGGGTAAATGCCGTTTCTCCAAACAAGAACTAAAGTTTAATTTATACTAGCGCGTGCTGCCGTCTACGGGGTCGCACAGAGTCGGACACGACTGAAGCGACTTAGCAGCAGCAACAGCAGCAGCACATGGAGAAGGCAATGCACCCCACTCCAGTACTCTTGCCTGGAAAATCGCATGGATGGAGGAACCTGGTGGGCTGCAGTCCATGGGGTCGCTAAGAATCGGACACGACTGAGTGACTTCACTTTCACCTTTCACTTTCATTCATTGGAGAAGGAAATGGCAGCCCACTCCAGTGTTCTTGCCTGGAGAATCCCAAGGATGGGAGAGCCTGGTGAGCTGCTTTCTATGAGGTCGCACAGAGTCGGACATGACTGAAGCAACTTGGCAGCAGCAGCAGCGAGTACATAGTTCAGTTTCCTCATTTACAAAGGAGCTATCTTAAGAGGGAAGTGACTTGAGCAAGGCTTTACAGAGGTTAGGAACGGAGCCAAGAATAGAACTCTGGTTTCTAGACGTTGTGACTGATGCTGCCTGCTGGCCCAGCCCTACTTGAGATGCTGACTCTGTCTCATTTCCTCCTCCTGGTGTTTGTGTGTGTGTGTGTCCAGCGAGGAGGGTAGGCGTTAGAGTCCTTCCTTGTGAGAAATCTGCTGCTGCTGCTGCTGCTGCTGCTAAGTCGCTTCAGTCGTGTCCGACTCTGTGCGACCCCATAGACTGCAGCCCACTGCATCATATAAGTATTAAAAGCTGCCACCTGCAAATATGCATAGTGCAGTTTTCTTAGGTACATTCCACCCCCAACTTCCCCCAACTCAGTCTCTTCTCCTGATATCGTATAGAGACTGTCATACAATCTGAAAACCAATGTTGCCACAGAGTCTTAGGTCCTTCCCATGAAAAATGACCTGAGCACAGTCCCAACCCCTCCCCGCACCCCAAGAGGAAATCTCAGCGGGGCTCTTGATGCCTCTTTCTCACATGAGGTGCAGGGGCTCCTGAGAAGCAGGGTCTTACAAAATGAGTCATGCATTCATTTTTCCTTGTTGTTGCTGTTTAGTTGCTCAGTCAGTTTTGACTCTTTGCAAGTCCATGAATAGCAGCACTCCAGGCTTCCCTGTCCTTTCCTGTCTCCTTGAGTTTGCTCAAACTCATGTCCATTGAGTTGGTGATGACATCCAACCATCTCATCCTCTGTCTCCCCCCTCTCCTCTTGCCCTCAATTTTCCCCGCATCTGGGTTTTTTTAATTAAAAAAATTTTTTTTGGCTGCACTGGGTCTCCGTGGCAGCCCACAGGCTCAGTTGCCGTGCAGCCCGTGGGATCTTAGTTCCCCAGCCAGGAATGGAACCCACGTCCCCTGTACTGGAAGGTGGATTCCTAACCACTGGACCACCAGAGAAGTCCCATCTTAATGTCTTGAACCTTTGAAAACCTCATGTAACTTCTGGCAAAATAAGATTCTATAGGACCAGGATCCCAGTTCAATAATTTTATTTTTCACGAAGATCATTTCTATTGGGTCTTAATAAGCCATAATGGGAGACAGTTTCCCTGGGATCAGCAGGACTGAGGTTCATTTTGGAGGATTAGGGACTCAGGTTCCTACCCTTAGTTCCAGGTGGACCCTTTGCCTGATCATAAGCATACTCTGTGTTTAGTGAAGCTTTCACATATGCAGGCCAAGGAACAAAGAAAGAGACTCGATGAGAGATTCCACACACACCAACATTTAAAGAGAAGGCAGCAAAATGTATTTAGTAAAAGAAAGAAAGACCCATCAGAGAGGAAGGAGGAGAGTTAAGAGACTCACACAAAGAAAAAGGGAAGCACTGTAACATGAACAACAGTGCTGGATGCTGCAGGTGGAGCAGGTATGAGACGGGTTAAGATGTTGGAGTTAGCGATTGCATGGCCATTGAGGATTTGCCATGGTGCTTTTGCAGTTTCAATGAAGTGGCAAGGGCATCTGTCAGTAGTGGACTGAGGAATGAGAGGATGGTGAGGAAGTGGAGGCAGGGAGTGCAGGTAACTCTTTCAAAGCATTGCTCTTTTTTTTTTTTTTTCCAGTATAGGTGGCATGCTGCTGCTGCTGCTAATTCACTTCAGCCGTGTCTGACTCTGTGCGACCCCATAGACTGCAGCCCACCAGACTCTGCCGTCCCTGAGATTCTCCAGGCAAGAACAGTGGAGTGGGTTGCCATTTCCTTCTCCAATGCATGAAAGTGAAAAGTGAAAGTGAAGTCGCTCAGTCGTTAGCAACCCCATGGACTGCAGCCCACCAGGCTCCTCCAGCCATGGAATTTTCCAGGCAAGAGCACTGGAGTGGAGTGCCACTGCCTTCTCCATAGTGGCAAAGAATTCACCTGCCAATGTATGAGCTATAGGAGATGTGGGTTCAGTTCCTGGGTTGGGAAGATCCCCTGGAGAAGGAAATGGAAACCCACTCCGGTTTACTTGCCTGGGAATTCCCATGGACAGAGGAGCCTGGTGGGCAACAGTCTGTGGGGTCGCAAAGCCAGACAGGACTTAGTGACTAAACCACTACCGCCATATTCTTCTCCATGGTGACTGCATCAATTTACATTCCCATCAGCACAGTAGGCAGGTTCCCTTTTCTCCACAGCCTCTCCAGCATCTGTTGCTTGTAGATATTTGGATAATGGCCATTCTGATGTCTGAGGTGATACCTCATTGTAGCTTTTATTTGCATTTCTCGATAATTAGTGTCGCTGAACAACCCCATGGACTGCAGCCCACCAGGCTCCTCCAGCCATGGAATTTTCCAGGCAAGAGCACTGGAGTGGAGTGCCACTGCCTTCTCCATAGTGGCAAAGAATTCACCTGCCAATGTATGAGCTATAGGAGATGTGGGTTCAGTTCCTGGGTTGGGAAGATCCCCTGGAGAAGGAAATGGAAACCCACTCCGGTTTACTTGCCTGGGAATTCCCATGGACAGAGGAGCCTGGTGGGCAACAGTCTGTGGGGTCGCAAAGCCAGACAGGACTTAGTGACTAAACCACTACCGCCATATTCTTCTCCATGGTGACTGCATCAATTTACATTCCCATCAGCACAGTAGGCAGGTTCCCTTTTCTCCACAGCCTCTCCAGCATCTGTTGCTTGTAGATATTTGGATAATGGCCATTCTGATGTCTGAGGTGATACCTCATTGTAGCTTTTATTTGCATTTCTCGATAATTAGTGTCGCTGAGTAATGCTCTTAATTTAGAAAAGTGAGAGAAAGAAAGAAAAGTGTGATAGCCACAGGGAATCACAAATCCAAGGAAAATAAGCTGATATTTGTGCAGCTTTGTTAGCTTAGGAGGGAGGTCAGTGAAGGGAAGGTTGAAGGTGCTGCAAAAAAGGGGAACAATGAATAGGGGTGATTTGGAGGAGCAGTGGGGGCGGGAGGGGCTTCTTCTGAGATGAGAGAATGCTGGGAGCAGTTCCTCTTCCCTTAGAATCTTCCATCCTCTCCTTCTTCACATGGAACCCAGGGCAGCAGGATGTGTGAGTTAGTCACTCAGTTGTGTCCAA
This sequence comes from Madoqua kirkii, assembly GCA_006408675.1. NCBI lineage: Eukaryota > Metazoa > Chordata > Mammalia > Artiodactyla > Bovidae > Madoqua > Madoqua kirkii. The sequence continues at coordinate 86,657 of SJYC01057652.1, forward strand.
CTCTTTGTGACCCCACGGACTGTAGCCTTCCAGGCTTCTCTGTCCTTGGAATTCTCTAAGCAAGAATGCTGGAGTGGGTTGCCATTTCCTTCTCCAGAGGATCTTCCTGACCCAGAAGTTGATCCCTGGTCTCCTGCACTGCAGGTGGATTCTTTGCCATTAAGCCATCAGGGAAGCCTGTGTGGGTGGGGAATCAGAGGCTTGATGGCAGAAAGCATAAGCCATGTGGTCCCTAGCATCTTAGTCATGCTAGGCCCATGGGTGGAGAAATTAAACCACTTCAAAGAGTTCCTGAATTCTGTTCTTTCTATATCTTCACTTCTCTGTTTATATCGTTAGTATGGAACAACCTGTTTAATCTCTCTATCCTCCAAGGGTCATTCAAATAGAATTATGGTCAAGAAACAGGAAAAGTTGGAAAAGACCAACTCTGTGGGTTATACAGATCTCCTCAGCACCAAAACCATGTTTGCAGGTTTTCCCTTCATTCTCAATTGTTTTTGAGGATACTGACTCATCCTGCCATTTCCTATCAGCGTGCGGTTTTAAGGATTTACAAAGAAAAACTTCAGGCAGTCAGTGCTGGATTCCTGGGCTGGGAACCAGGATAGAGGTTCTGGATTCAGGATTTAGAACATGGAGGAGTCCAGAGTGAGTCTGAGAGGGGCTGTGCATGTGGGAAGAAAGAAATTAGAGCTCAGACCTACATCCACAGCCTTAGATGCCTGAGGGTGGGGACCACAGATCCAAGGCCCGTGGGGACTGGAATTGGTTCTCATTAGGAAGTTCATTTCATCAGTGGATACAACTGCCTGTCCTGAACATTGTGACCCATCTTCACTGAAGTGCCCACATGGTCCTCAAAACAGTGGTTTTCTGGTCCGTCAGTGGAGGTTGGATAGACCTCTCTGGATGAAGTAGTCTTCACCTAAGGCTGCATGAGACCCTGAAGGTGAGACTCCATTCAGAAAGTAGATGGGCTGGTGATCCATAGGGCAAAATAACAGATAGGCATTGGAATTCTTGAAGAGTTTAATACCACGTATACCAACATCTTCTGGGGCTTCCCAGGCAGTGCTAGTGTTAAGGAACCCACCTGCCAATGCGGGAGATGTCAGAGATCCAGGTTTGATTCTTGGGTCAGGAAGATCCCCTGGAGGAGGACACGGCAGCCCACTTCAGATTCTTGCCTGGAGAATCCTATGGACAGAGGACCCTGGCAGTTCGCACACAGTACGACACACTGAAGCTATTTAGCATGCACACACTGACATCTTCTAAGCTTCAAGAGTTTCTCACTTAGAGTCAGTCTACTCTTCATCTGTTGAAATCTAATATCTTGTGGGATTCTAGGCTGGCAAAGAGGAAAACTATCACAGGAGAGCTGGTTCTTATCTTTTTCTCCAGGTGTGGTTACATTGAAGGATAAAAAAGTTCCATCTTAAATAATTTGGGCTTTTTTTTTTTTTTTTACAAGTGTTCCATCCCCCATCCCAGATCAGAAGTCCCACAGCCTCATCAGTTCAGTTCAGTTCAGTCGCTGAGTCATGTCCGACTCTTTGCGACCCCATGAATCGCAGCATGCCAGGCCTCCCTGTTCATCACCATCTCTCAGAGTTTACTCAGACTCATGCCCATTGATCCGTGATGCCTTCCAGCCATCTCATCCTCTGTCATCCCCTTCTCCTCCTGCCCCCTATCCCTCCCAGCATCAGAATCTTTTCCAATGAGTCAACTCTTCACATGAGGTGGCCAAAGTACTGGAGTTTCAGCTTTCGCATCATTCCTTCCAAAGAAATCCCAGGGTTGATCTCCTTCAAAATGGACTGGTTGGATCTCCTTGTAGTCCAAGGGACTCTCACAAGTCTTCTCCAACACCACAGTTCAAAAGCATCAATTCTTTGGCACTCAGCCTTCTTCACAGTCCAACTCTCACATCCATACATGACCACAGGAGAAACCATAGCCTTGACTAGTCGGACCTTAGTCGGCAAAGTAATGTCTCTGCTTTTGAATATGCTATCTAGGTTGGTCATAACTTTTCTTCTAAGGAGTAAGCGTCTTCTAATTTCATGGCTGCAGTCACCATATGCAGTGATTTTGGAGCCCCTCAAAATAAAGTCTGACACTGTTTCCACTGTTTCCCCATCTATTTCCCATGAAGTGATGGGACCAGATGCCATGATCTTAGTTTTCTGAATGTTGAGCTTTAAGTCAACTTTTTCACTCTCCTCTTTCACCTTCATCAAGAGGCCGTTTAGCTCCTCTTCACTTTCTGCCATAAGGGTGATATCATCTGCATATCTCAGGTTATTGATATTTCTCCTGGCAATCTTGATTCCAGCTTGTGTTTCTTCCAGTCTGGCGTTTCTCATGATGTACTCTGCATATAAGTTAAATAAGCAGGGTGACAATATACAGCCTTTACATACTCCTTTTCCTATTTGGAACCAGTCTGTTGTTCCATGTCCAGTTCTAACTGTTGCTTCCTGACCTGCATACAGATTTCTCAAGAGGCAGGTCAGGTGGTCTGATATTCCCATCTCTCTCAGAATTTTCCACAGTTTATTGTGATCCACACAGTCAAAGGCTTTGGCATAGTCAATAAAGCAGAAATAGATGCTTTTCTGGAACTCTCTTGCTTTTTCCATGATCCAGCGGATGTTGGCAATTTGATCTCTGGTTCCTCTGCCTCTTCAAAAACCAGCCACAACCTCATAGGACTACTTTATTCCTTTCCTTGGTATCCCCTTTTTGCATCTCCTCACTCTCTCAGTTATACCAGCATCCCACTTGCCCAGTCTCTTTCTATAGGTCCCAGGCACACTCCTCAGGTTCTGAGTAACTTCTTACCAGCATGCTAGAGCAGACTCAAGTATAGCTTCTCCGGAGTCTGGCTTTCTGGAGAGCAGTCAGTGGGGAGGTGGTGTGGAGGAAAGCCTCTCTCTTTTCTATTTATTTAATTTTGGTTGTGCTGGGTCTTTGTCACTGTGGGTGGGCTTTCTCTAACTGTGGCTAGCAGGGGCTACTCTTCCTTGCTGTGGGAGGGCTGCTCATTGCAGCAGCTTCTCTTGTTGCAGAGCACAGGTTCTAGGTGTACTGGCTCAGTAGTTGCAGCACGAGGGCTCTGTAGTTGTGGCTTGAGGGCTCTGGAGCGTGAGCTGCGGTAGTTGTGACACACGGGCTTAGTTTCCCTGTGGCACGTGGAACGTTTCCAGACCAGGGATGGAACCCATGTCCCCTGCATTGGCATGCAGATTCTTATCCACTGTACCACCAGGGAAGTTCCAAAGTCCTCTCTCCTGAGTGAACATGCATGCCCCAAGCATGCGCCCTGCTGGCTGTGCACCATGAATGCCACTTTTCTCTTTTAATGTTTAGCAGTGAGTGTGGACATCATCCTGACCTAGACGCCCAGATACCAGCATCTCCAGGACAAAGAGTCACCATTTCCTCTCAAACCAGTGTTGATGTACACAGAGAAATATCTGGATCTGAACAAAACTTGGACAAAGGTTTGTGCTTCAAATATCTCAGTTTTGAGCCTCAAATATCTCACTCTCTACCTTGGCCCCCACTGTCCCAACCTAACACGGCAGAAGGGGAAGTGACACTCACTATGTGTTTAGCCTCAGCACCTTAGAGCCCAGGTGCTCTGGGGAGTATTCCTGCATGCATGACTGTTGTGGCTGTTAAGCTGCTATGTCTCATTCTTTGTGACCTCGTGGACTGTAACATGTCAGACTCCTCTTCCTCCTCAATTTCCCCAAGTTTGCTCAGGTTCGTGTCCACTGAGTCAGTGATACTATCCAGCTGCCTCATCCTCTGTTGCCCCTTTCTCCTTTTCCAATCATCAAGATCTTTTCCAGTGAGTCAGCTTTTCACATCAGGTGGCATGGCATGGCTTATAGCTTCATTGAGTTACTCAAGCCCTTTTGCCATGACAAGGTTGTGTTCCATGAAGGGGGCATGCCTGACTACAGATGGCCAAACCACGGTGGTCCAATCTGTGCAAAAAAAATTCCTACTGCCTCAGGATCTGGATTTCTAGGGAAACTGCTTGTCAGCAGGCAGCTCACTGCCTGCTCATTCTCCTTCCCATTTCCTTAGAGCATCACGTGTGTGCTAACTGATTCAATTGTGTCTGACTCTTTGCAACCCCATGGACTGTAGCCCGCCAGGCACCTCTGTCCATGGGATTCTCCTTAAGTCAATGGTAGGTTGTCATGCCCAACTCCAGGGAATCTTATAAACCAAGGGATCAAATCTGCATCTCTTATATCTTATGTCTGCATCTCTCAGGGCCCAGCGTAGAGATGTGAGATATAAGAGGCGTAAACCTTTGTCCAAGTTTTGTTCAGATCCAGATATTTCTCTGTGTACATCAACACTAGCTTGAGAGGAAATGGTGACTCTGTCCTGGGGATGCTGGTATCTGGGCGTCTAGGTCAGGATGATGTCCACATTCACTGCTAAACATTAAAAGAGAAAAGTGGCCTTCATGGTGCACAGCCAGCAGGGCGCATGCTTGGAGCATGCACGTTCACTCAGCATCGGCAGCTGAGTTCTTTACCATTAGTACCGCCCGGGAAGCCCAGAGCATACAAGACCCTTCTTCCTCTCATCCCCAGAGCCGGGGTGAGATTCCCACAAGAATCACAGTGAACTCCAAGGGTCAGACTGAACTCCTTTCTTTATGCCTCTGATCTGTAGGGTTTTTCCCAGCTTTGGAAAAAGTCCTACTCCTTTGGGTGCTAAATTCAGATGGATGAGACTCTGAGTTCCCAGTGTGCAGGGCATTTCCTATCAAGAAGGGGATAAATACTTAAAAGCTGTCACCAGACCACAGAACCATGTGTGAACCCAGCCTTTACCCTCCACTCCATCTCCTGCAGAGCTTCTGCTCTCAGAGTAGTAAGCTTGGTTCACTGACCACATATTTAGTGGTGAGAAATGGAGTATTTCCAGTCATATCAGTAAGCAAGGACATCACAGTCATCAGTGATTCCAGCCCTCCAGTGTGAGTTGGTGAGTCCTAAGGACACTCAGAAAACAGAAGAATACCTGTGATCTCAATGCCATCAGTCTGCAGACACTCCCTATGGTGAGCTTTAAGGAAGCTCAGGATGTGGAAAAACACAGGATACCTCCTAGAATAGCTGAGATGCATATGATAGGAATGATTTCAGTGATCCCAGACTCCTGCATCTTCCCAGACACAGAAAAGTACTAAATTCTTTAGTTTGGGATATCTTTTTTTTTTTTTAATTAACTTGTGATGTCAGTTGTTGTTTTTTTTTTTAACTAACAATAATCTCTTGATGTTCAGACTACATGCCCTTTGTGGCAAAACTTCAATATAACCTGGCTCTTCCCCTTGCTCCCTCAGAGCAATTCTCTCAAGTTTCCTTGAGATGCTGTCTCCCTGTCTTAAATCCTAAAAATTTCCCCTGAATAAGACATAACTCTCAGCTTTTAGGTTGTGCCAATTTTTTTAAGTCAGCAGGGGTCAGTGTTGGCTGTTGGCTGTTGGCTGGGGCCTCAGCCCTCTTCCATATCGCCTCTCATCCTCCAGTAAGCTAGATCAGCACTCTTACAGTTCGAGAGGGAAGGTGGAAGCTTCAGGGTGATTCTTACAATTCAAGAGGGAAGGCGGAAGCTGCAGGGTGCTTGAGGCCTGAACTCCAGAGCTGGCCCAGGGTTCCTGACACCACATTCTGTTTGTCAAAGTAAGACCCCAAGCCCATCACCACACAATGAATTAAACTGCAGCCCCAGTGGGAGCAACATATTTTCTGATTTACCATAATTGTTTTACAAGTTTAATTATTAACTATAAGTTTAACAACAGCAAAGTTAAGAATGGCTGCAATATTGAATGCTTATTGTGTGCCATGAAATCAAGCTAAGTCTTGCTACAAGAAGAGTATTTTATTCCCATCTTCCAGCTGAAAACCCAGAGGCGAGAAGAGATTATGAAATGTGTGTAAGATCACCCAGATAGCAAGTGGGGATTCTAGTCAGAAAATCTGATTAATAGAAGGAGGTGATTACATAGTATAACAGCACACAGCAAAAACTTCTGCAAGAGGCAAGGACGCTGGTGTCACCTAGTCACATGACCTCGTGTGCAACTTGCTGAAGACAGGGTTTTGGTTCTCTGAATACCATTGATAGTTCTGAAGTGAATCAATGTGATTAACAAAGATGGGATTTTTTAAATTTCTATTTTAGTTGGAGTATAATTGCTTTACAATGTTGTATTCGTTTCTGCTGTACAACATGAATCAGGTATAAGTATACATAAAATGCCTCCTTCTGGAGCTTCTCTCCCAGCCCCACCCCCATCCCACCCCTGTAAGTCATCGCAGCGCACCGAGCTGAGCTCCCTGTACAGTACAGCAGCTCCCTGCCAGCTGTCTACTTTACGTGGCTTTGTATTTGTGAGTGCTACTCTCTTAATTTGCCCCACCCAGTCCTTTCTCTGCTGTGTCACAAGTCCATTTTCTACATCTGCGTCTCTATTCCTGCCCTGCAAATAGATTCATCAGTACCATTTTTCTAGATTCCACATATATGTGTTAATATACAATATTTTTTCTCCGACTTAATAACTCACTCTTTATGACAGGTTCTATGTTCATCCAAAACACTACAAATGACCCAGTTCTAGAGTCATTAATTGCCAGATATGCAAGCCATCTCTCTATCAAGGATAGTCGTCTTTTAATTCACCACATTTCCTGAAGCATGAAAGCACATAAACACACAAGGTTAGTGATGAGGATAAATGCCCTTGACTATACACACACACACATATATGTCCCAGACCCAGTTTTAGCAGAGTATTTTTAATGTGTTCAACCTGTGTTTCTAGTGTAGCTCAATATATACTTCTATAAACCTTGGCTTTAACTTTCTATACTTTTCTAGGAAAAAAAGAAAAGCTCTTCTTGTCTCTGGGATAAAGGAAGTATTGGGACAGAGCACACAGTATGGAGGCCACAGGGCTCAGCTGGAGATGACAGTGTGTGATGGAGATGCTCAGTACCTGGATGCTTCTGACCGGTCATGACACACACGTTTTATTGTTCTCCTACCTCATTGCGTCTCTGACTGGTTGTGATGACAATTTCTCTCGCCAAGAATATCAGGGAAGCCAAAGTAGAAGCCTCTTGTGGCCACAATAATATCCCCAGTCCCAAATAAAAGAAACCTGTATAATTCTTTTGAGTGGCCTATTTGAAGACCCTGTCTTAGAAGGAGAGAGAGCCAGAAAAGCATGTCATGGCTTTGAAGAGGTCAAAAGAACCCTGCACTCACAGGACAGTGGATTGACTGTGTTATGTGATCCCAAGGGAGAAGGAATTCTCTGAGGCAAGCATGTGCTGTCCTGCTGGCGGCGACCCAGGCACTTCCTGCCCCTGAGCTCAGCCAGCCCTGCAGCCTCGCCCCGCCCCGCCACTGCTCTGGACACTGCCTCATAGTCTGGTCACAGCCTGGGCAGGTCAGTCCCGGACAGGACGCAGAGTGAACGTGAGACCCCTAGGGAGATCCTCGGTCTCCTGCTCCTCTGGCTCCCGGGTAAGGAGGAGGAACACTGGGGGGTTGTTCAGCCCAGTGTAGTCAGTACTGCCTGGCCCTTCAGAGAAGTCCTCTTGTGACCTGATTAATCCTGTGGATTAATATTAATATGTTTATGTTTCCAATCTCAGGTGCCAGGTGTGACCTCCAGATGACCCAGTCTCCATCCTCCCTGTCTGCATCTCTTGGCAGGGTCTCCATCACTTGCCAGGCCAGTCAGAGCGTCAGCAAGTACTTAGCCTGGTATCCACAGAAACCAGGGAAAGCTCCTAAGCTCCTGATCTATCATGCATCCAGATTGCACACAGGGGTCCCATCTCGGTTCAGTGGCAGTGGATCTGGGACAGATTATACCGTTACCATCAGCAAGCTGGAGGCTGACGATGTTGCAACTTATTACCGTCAGCAATATAATAGTACACCTCCCACAGTGTTACAGACCAGAACATAAACCACCCAGGGGACAGATGTGTGAGGCTGGGCTGCCCCAGTTGCTCTGGGTACCTCCATCTGCTGAAAACACTTCTCAAATGCACCCAGCTTTGAAGATCAATGGAAGATTTTGTAGCAGGGCTGGGAAACCTCCTCAGCACCCTAAATCTCTCTCTCTCTCTCTCTCTCTCTCTCTCTCTCTCTCAGCCCCAGAAGTAGACACTTGAAAAAGTCTCTGTTGACTTAAAGTCAGAGATGGTTACACCTGCTTTTTGTGAGATGTGACATCAGGGTTCATACTTATGGGGTGAAGCTACACTAGATAGTCCAAGAAAGAATTTTTTTGGTAAACATTATTTTTAAGAGATATTTTAGGTTCTAATCAGTTCAGTTCAGTCACTCAGTAGTGTCCAACTCTTTGCAGCCCCATGGACTGCAGCACTCTAGGCCTCCCTGTCCATCACTAACTCCTGGAATTTACTCAGACTCATGTCCATTGAGTCAGTGATGCCATCCAACCATCTCATCCTCTGTCATCCCCTTCTCCTCCTGCCTTCAATCTTTCCCAGCATCAGAGTCTTTTCAAATGAATCAGTTCTTCGCATCAGGTGGCCAAAGTATTGGAGTTTCAGCTTCAACATCAGTCTTTCCAAGAATATTTCCTTTAGGACTGACTGGTTGGATCTCCTTGCAGTTCAAGGGACTCTCAAGAGTCTTCTCGAACACCACAGTTCAAAAGCATCAATTCTTTGGCACTCAGCTTTCTTTATAGTCCAACTTTCACATCCATACATGACTACTACAAAAACCATAGCCTTGACTAGATGGACCTTTGTTGGCAAAGTAATGTCTCTGCTTTTTAATATGTTGTCTAGGTTGGTCATAACTTTCCTTCCAAAGAGTAAGTGTCTTTTAATTTCACAGTTGCAGTGCTTTTTGAAGCCCCCCCAAAATAAAGTCTGACACTGTTTCCACTGTTTCCCCATCTATTTCCCATGAAGTGATGGGACCAGATGCCATGATCTTAGTTTTCTGAATGTTGAGCTTTAAGCCAACTTTTTCAGTCTCCTCTTTTATCTTCATCAGGAGGCTCTTTAGCTCTTCTTCACTTTCTGCCATAAGGGTGGTGTCATCTGCATATCTGAGGTTATTGATATTTCTCCCAGCGATCTTGATTCCAGCTTGTGTTTCATCCAGCCCAGCGTTTCTCATGATGTACTCTGCATATAAGTTAAATAAGCAAGGTGACAATATACAGCCTTGATGGTGCCTATAAAAGTTAGCAAATGCACAAACATTTCCCATAAATACTCTGCTCCACACATGCACAACATTTTCGATTTTATCCCTTCAATCCTCTCGTACCCACCTGCAGTGGTAAATTTCATAATATTGATGAATGTACATTGGCATATCATTGTCACCCAAATTTCGTAGTTTATGGCTCACTTTGGGGTCATATATTCTATGATTTTGGACAAATGTATGACATATGTCTACCATCATGGTGTCATCAAACTAGTTTCATTGCTCCCAAGTTCCTCTATTCTCCGCCTGTTATCTTTCTCCACAGCTTCTGATAATCACAGATCTTTTCACTGTCTCCATAGTTTTGCCTTTTCCAGAAAGTCATGTACATGAAATCATCCAATACATAGTCTTTTCAGATGGCTTCCTTTGCATAGTAATATGAATTTAAGTTTTCTCCATGTCTTTCCATGGCTGTTAAACCATTACTTTTTAGTGCAAAATAATATTTCATGGTCTTTACGTATCACAGTTTATTCGTAAGCCTACTAAAGGATGTCTTTGTTGTTTTTGAAATTTGACAATTATGCTTCTTTGGTGGCTCAGATGGTAAAGTGTCTGCCTGCAATGTGAAAGACCTGGATTCGATCCCTGGTCAGAAAGATCCCCTGGAGAAGGAAATGGCAATCCACCTCGGTATGCTTGTTTGGAGAATTCCATGGATGTAGAAGCCTGGTAAGCTACATTCCATGGGATTGTAAAGAGTCAGACACGAGTGAGCAGCTTCCCATTTATGAATAGGCCATTGTAAACATTGTGTCACTTACTGTAGATATTATAAGTCTGTAAATCTAGTAGTATTAATTTTTTACTTTATTTTCTTCTTTTAGATTCTTTTGAGTATTGTAAGTCACTTGACTTTCCACATACAATTCTAGAGTTAACTTTTAAACTGATCCTTGATTATTTTAATTGAATTGCTTGTTTCTATACACCAATTTTTTGGAAAAGAAAATGATATTGAGTCTTCTACTTTATGAACATGGAAACATTTCCATTTACTGAAATCTTCTTTAATCCAGAATAGATATTTATATATTGACACTGAACCCAGAGACTTGGCTACATTGATTGTCATTTATAGTGATCTATTTTAGATTCACTAACAATTTATGTCCATATTTTGTTATCATAAGATAGTTGTCTTCTTTCTTTCCACACTTGTGCCTTTTATTTTGCTGCTGCTGCTGCTGCTAAGTTGCTTCAGTCGTGTCCAACTCTGTGCGACCCTGTAGACAGCAGCCCACCAGGCTCCCCCATCTCTGGGATTCTCCAGGCAAGAACACTGGGGTGGGTTGCCATTTCCTTCTCCAATTTATTTTGCTATCTACCTTATTTTATCTGCTAGGAAAATTCAGGTATAATTTTGAACATAAGTGGTGAGAGTAAGGGCCTCCCAGCTGGCTCAGTGGTAAAGAATCTGTCTGCCAATGTAGGAGATGTGGGTTTAGTCCTTGGGTTGCGAAGTTCCCCTGGAGGAGGAAATGGCAACCCACTCCAGTATTCTTGCCTGGGAAATGCCATGGACAGAGGAGCATGGTGGGCTACAGTCCATGGGTCATGAAAGAGTCAGACACAACTGAGCACATAGCGCGGGTGAGAGTAAATAGCCCTCTCTTTTGTCCAATCTGAAGGGTTAAGTTTTCAATATTTTATCACTGAGTGTAATGTTTGCTATAGGATCATTGTAGAAACTTTATCAGATTAATGGAATTTTTCATTGTTCCTTGTTTGTTGGTTGTATCATGAATGACTACTGACTTTTCTTCAGATGATTTTTTTCTGGGTTTGTTGAGATAGCATGACATATAATGTTGTTGTGGATAAGTTTAGGTTCTGCAATGCGGTGATTTTAAACACATATGCTTTTGAAAAAGATGACCACAACAGTGAATTTAGTAAATGTATCCATCACATCCTATAATTACTGGCTATTTGTACTGATCAGAATGTAAAAGACCTGTTCAGCATCCCTGTACCCGGTGTGCTGGGCCCAAGTGGATGTCACTTTTCACTGATTCTAACCATGCTAAGGTGGCTTCTGAGCCTGTGAGGATGATTGCTAAGCATCAGACAAAAGATAAACCTGAAATATAAAGCTATGATCAAATTTCATTTCAACATGGTCGGACTGTGGATCAAAGGAGACTTCTAGGCCCATTGGGGTAGAAACATAGAAATGAGGTCCCGGCTTCCGTTCTTTTTCCAGTAGGATTATGTCAGATACCATCAGGCTGAGTCTAGTGAATAGGTGAGACAGGAGAATACAGGAATGAATTCTGTATGTGACCACATACAGAAATTCCCATGTGACCACAGGAGAAAAATTCTTTCTTCAGGCTGATAGCCTCCTCTGACATGACCACTTGGGGGTGGACTGCTCAAGTGTAGAGAAGAGGAGGAACATGGTTTCTGCATCTGGAAACCCAGCTGCCCTGTCCCAGCTGCCTTGCATTTTCCTCCCACCCTGTTGCCCAGACCCCATATCTATGCCTGAGTCGTGCTCTGAGATGATCTGCATCTGATTAGATGATGGAAGCCCCAGCTCAGCTTCTCTTCCTCCTGTTACTGTGGCTGTCAGGTGAGAGGACCTAAAGATAATTCTGCAGGTCCCTGAAAACTTTGTCCATGTTGTTTAATCCTCCTGGGAGTTTTCCTGCACAAATACAAGAATTAAAGTTTGATGTAGATCAATGAGGGGCTTCCCCGGTGGCTTGGTAGTAAAGAATCCACCTACAGTGCAGGAAATTGAGGTTTGATCCCTGGGTTGGGAAGATCTCCTGGAGGAGGAAATGGCAACCCACTTCAGTGTTCTTGCCTGGAGAATCCCATATATAGGGGAGCCTATAGTGACAGGCCATAGTGTCACAAAGAGTTGGACACAACTGAAACAACTGAGCACACATGCATGTAGACAATGACCCTGAATCTGCTGGGAGGACATTAGGTATGATCTGGAGCCTAAGGTGATTCTCTGTTTTGTTTTCCCAATTTCAGATACCATGGGAGAACTTATGTTGAAGCAGTCTCCAGCCTCCCTGTCTTTGACTCCACCCTCACCTGCAGGGCCAGTCAGAGTATTAGTAGCTACTTAGACTGGTAGCAGCAGAAGCCTGGCAGGCCCCCAAACTCTCCATCTGTGCTGCCTCCAGCGCCTCTGGCATCCCAGCCCAGTTCAGTGACAGTTGGGTCAGGGACTTTACTCTCACCATCAGCAACCTGGAGCCTGAAGATGCTGCAGTTCATTCCTAGTATCAGCATAATAGCGGGAATCCAGTGATTCAACATGATACAAAAACCTCTGTGAGACCTTCCAGTGTTTATGTGACATACCAGCTGCTTCCCTTATAGGCAGCTGCTGTGGGGACTGCTCAGTTTCCACATCTCTGCCTCTATTTGGCAATCCTTAAGTTCTGAATAGTTACTTATTGACAAGGTTTGGACTCAGATTCCTTGATTTTTCTTCAGACAAGATGCACCACCGGAGTCAGGTACAATGTCATCAAGAACAGCATAAGATCGACCCTCGCGAGTGGATGCTTCTCAAGTCCCTGGCATGTGCAGACGGCAGCGACCACAAGTGAGAACAAAGAATGGACAGGGAGAGGTAAAGCTAGCATGCCTCACAGGCAAGACTGTGCAGAGAAAATTCAAAGTAGGCTACGGAGAAACTACTGCAATTAATAAAACAATTAGAAGATCAAAAGTATTCAAAGTCTGTGCTGGTGGTTTAGTTGCTAAGTTGTGTCTGATTCTTGCGACCCTATAGACTGTAGCCCACCAGGCAACTTCTTTACCACCGAGCTGGAGAAGCCCCATATTCAAAGTCAGTCCCCCAAAATAAATTTAATTTCTATATAACTGGTACAAATTTTGAAAAATTATGATAAAATACTTCACTTACAGTGGTGGATATTCACTGAATATTTAAGGAAGTATACTAAAAGTTCCAGAATATTATTCAAAGAAAATGTAAGTAAATGGAAGACCAGAATATATTCAATGATTGAAAGTCACAGTATTTTCAAGAAGTCAATTATTTGCAAATTGATATATTTGTTAAATAGAATCCAAAACAAAATTCCAACTATTTTTTAAACACACCGTTTTAAGCTGAGTCTAAATTTTATGTGGAAATATCAAGGGCTTAGAACAACTCTGTAAAGTTAAAGAAGAACTCAATTAAAGACTTTCATTTCTGGATACTGGGGGTGTAGTAGAGGTGAGAGTTCATGCAAAGTGTCCAGTGGAACAGAAGAGAGTATTTGGAAAGAGACCAGTGCATATGTTGAAAGTTTCTAGTGAGAAAGGTGAACTTGCAAAGTGGAGTAGAATGAGCCTCTTTTCAAGAAGCAGAACCTAGTAAATCATATGCAAGTGGCCAAAATGGATACAAAAAAAAAGTGCTGAACATCAGTAATCATTGAAGAACTACAAATGAGAATAAGAAATATCACCACCAAATATTCAGTAGGATGACCGAAACTGAAAGACGAACAGCAGTAAGCAGAGTGAAGGGAATGAAGCAGCTGGGAAGCTTGCATCTGTGTTTGGGAATGCAGGGGGATAAGCAATGTGGAGAACTGACTCTGAACACAGACATCCCCTGTGGGTCAACCTTTCCACTTAGAAGCATATACAGGTGTGCCCTGAAAGAAATGCACAATGATACCCATGGCATTGTTTGTGACAGTCCTAACTTTGACTGTGTGGATCACAACATGCTGTGGAAAATTTGTAAAGAGATTAGAATATCAGACCACCTGACCTGCCTCCTGAGAAATCTGTCTGTAGGTCAAGAAGCAACAGTTAAAAATGGACATGGAACAACAGATTGGTTCCAAATAGGGAAAGGAGTACATCAATACTGTATATTGTCACCCTGCTTGTTTAACTTATATGCAGAGTACATCATTAAATGCTGGGCTGGATGAAGCACAATCTGGAATCAAGATAGCCAGGAGAAATATCAATAACCTCAGATATGCAATACCACCCTTATGGCAGAAAGTGAAGAAGAACTAAAGAGCTTTTGATGAAAGTGAAAGAGGAAAGTGAAAAAGTTGGCTTAAAATTCAACATTCAGTAAATTAAGATCATGGCATCTAGTCCCATCACTTCATGGCAAATAGACGGAGAAACAATGGAAACAGTGAGAGACTTTATTTGGGGGGGGCCCTCCAAAATCACTGCAAATGGTGACTGCAGCCATGAAATTAAAAGACTCTTGCTCCTTGGAAGAAAAGCTATGATCAACCTAGACAGCATATTAAAAAGCAGAGACATTACTTTATCAGAACTATCCCTGATGGCTCAGAGGGTAAAGCATCTGTCTGCAATGTGAGAGAGCCAGGTTCGATCCCTGGGTCAGGAAGATCCCTCAGAGAGGGAAATGGCAACCCACTCTAGTACTCTTGCCTGGAAAATCCCATGGACAGAGAAGCATGGTAGGCTATAGTCCATTGGGTTGCAAAGAGTTGGACACAACTAAGCGACTTCACTTTCACTTTACCAACAAAGGTCTGTCTAGTCAAAGCTATGGTTTTTCCAGTAGTCATGTATGGATGTGAGTGTTGGACTATAAAGAAAGCTGAGTACCAAAAAACTGGTGCTTTTGAACTGTTGGAGAAGACTCTTGAGAATCCATTGGACTGTAAGGAGATCCAACCAGTCAGTCCTAAAGGAAATCAGTCCTGAATATTCATTGGAAGTACTGATGCTGAAGCTGAAACTCCAATAGTTTGACCACCTGATGTGAGGAACTGACTCATTTGAAAAGACCCTGATGCTGGGAAAGACTGAAGGCAGGAGAAGGGGATGACAGAGGATGAGATGGTTGGGTGGCATCATCAACTTGATGGACATGAGTCTGAGTCCATCAGCTCAAGTATCTGGATTAAGATGGTGAGGGATAGGGCAGCCTGGCGTGCTGCTGTAAGAGTCAGACACAACTGAGCCACTGAACTGAACTGAGACAAGGACCAGTTTAAATACAAATGGATGTAAAACAATTAAATAAAATGTCATATATATCCATACAATTAAATTATATGCTTGAAGGAAATATATAAACTGCCACAACATCAAAGAACCTGGATGAATCTCACAAGTATAAGAAGCAGCAGCAAGTTAAAATAGATCATTAACTAGGAGTCTCATATCACAAACACCCAAGATTAGCCAAACTAATCAATGATGTTAAAAGATAGTTGGATGGTGTCGACTGAAAAATATAGTCACAACCTGGAAGTAGAGAGCTATTTCATTTGATGGGAATGTTTAGGACACTGAGCCTGGGAGATAGCATCTCAGAAGCTCTGAGAAAACTGCTCTAAGGTGACAGGAGGGGGAAGTCTGGCTATATATGATTGCAATAAAGGGAGCAGAGGGTCTGAAAATCAAAGATAAGGTATCAAGTTAAGGAATTTAGCATTCTAGAGTTGGACACAACTAAGCGACTTCACTTTCACTTTACCAACAAAGGTCTGTCTAGTCAAAGCTATGGTTTTTCCAGTAGTCATGTATGGATGTGAGTGTTGGACTATAAAGAAAGCTGAGTACCAAAAAACTGGTGCTTTTGAACTGTTGGAGAAGACTCTTGAGAATCCATTGGACTGTAAGGAGATCCAACCAGTCAGTCCTAAAGGAAATCAGTCCTGAATATTCATTGGAAGTACTGATGCTGAAGCTGAAACTCCAATAGTTTGACCACCTGATGTGAGGAACTGACTCATTTGAAAAGACCCTGATGCTGGGAAAGACTGAAGGCAGGAGAAGGGGATGACAGAGGATGAGATGGTTGGGTGGCATCATCAACTTGATGGACATGAGTCTGAGTCCATCAGCTCAAGTATCTGGATTAAGATGGTGAGGGATAGGGCAGCCTGGCGTGCTGCTGTAAGAGTCAGAACAACTGAGCCACTGAACTGAACTGAGACAAGGACCAGTTTAAATACAAATGGATGTAAAACAATTAAATAAAATGTCATATATATCCATACAATTAAATTATATGCTTGAAGGAAATATATAAACTGCCACAACATCAAAGAACCTGGATGAATCTCACAAGTATAAGAAGCAGCAGCAAGTTAAAATAGATCATTAACTAGGAGTCTCATATCACAAACACCCAAGATTAGCCAAACTAATCAATGATGTTAAAAGATAGTTGGATGGTGTCGACTGAAAAATATAGTCACAACCTGGAAGTAGAGAGCTATTTCATTTGATGGGAATGTTTAGGACACTGAGCCTGGGAGATAGCATCTCAGAAGCTCTGAGAAAACTGCTCTAAGGTGACAGGAGGGGGAAGTCTGGCTATATATGATTGCAATAAAGGGAGCAGAGGGTCTGAAAATCAAAGATAAGGTATCAAGTTAAGGAATTTAGCATTCTATGTATGGGAAGATGCAAGCCTTTGGGTTCGCTGAATTCATTCCTTTCACATGCACCTGGGGCTACCTGGGGCCAACGCTGTTTCCCTGTTCACCTTGTTTCTTGCGTTCCCCCAGCTCCTCAGCAATCACTGTGGGGGGTGGCAGCACCACTGGGCCATAGTTTGGGGAGCTTTCCTTCACATTTGGAGGCCAGAAATTGACCTGATGGCTAATATGGCAGGAGACATTTTCATTTCACAGTGGTGACTGCATTCAAGTAATTTAGAGAGAGCTAGCATATTTACAATATTAGGTCTCCCAATTCATGCACATGGTATCACTTTATATTTATTGAATGTTTCTTATTTTCTTTCAGTTGCCTTATATGTATCCCTCTAGTTTCCTTGAACTTATTTTTCAATACCTGTTATTTTGACATAATGTCAAACTAAAAGAAAAATCATCAAAATATTATAAGAACATTTTAATAATTTTATTCAGATTTATTGAGCAGTAATAAACCACTTTCTATTCCTGCCTTATTTATTAGTTACATTCTAGCTATTGAGTTTTTTTAGGATGTCACCCAAAAGCCTTACATGCAGATGAAAACAGCAGTCATTGCAATATTATCGTTAAGGTGGTAGGTGTTTCCTTAGCTCACCAAGGTTACTGTTTGATGTTTCTCACACGGATGCAGTCAGATGGTGGCTGGGCCTGGCGTCATCTTCAAGGTAGCATGGTGGGTAATGGCTGACTGGTCATCTAAGGCAGTTAGTCTATGTGTGTGAATGCTTGGCTCTGTTATATCATTGCCAAGCGTACTGGCGGAAGTTATACCGCCTCTATGATCTCTTACAATCTCAGAGGATGGATTATGTTACTTCCACCACAAACCCCTGGTACATCCAGATTCCAAAGGAGAAAATCTATGCCATTAGGTTCTATAGACAGTGTTGATGGCACACTATTAGAATAAGTTGTAGCATGGGATATTTTATTATAAGATCTTGGGGGTACAGTCCACAACAACGTACTCTCTTGCCAAAACAACCCATATTATTTCCACATGCCTGGTGCACGAATTCTCACCCCCAACACCCACAAGTATTTTTCCACGATGGCAGCAGGTCAAATTGAAAATGTCATCATTGAAGTCTGGTCCTGTGGGGATGAATCTCTCTGCACATACTGTCTGAAGAATGTTCCTTCCAAGTGTTCCTCAAGACGTGTGATCAATAGTGAGACAGGAAAAGACTACAGAGCCCCTGGGGACACTGCTATAGATACCCCCAGGGACACAGAAGGCACCCAGCAGTCAGTATTCCATGTGCTACAGAGCAACAAAGCGAACTTGTGGCTGAAATAAGAAAGACCAGTTTTGCTTGTATTTATTCCTGTAGTTAGGCTCCCCAGGTGGCACTAGTGGTGAAGAACTTGCCTGCCAATGCGGAAGACACAAGAGAGGCAGGTTTGATCCCTGGAGGAGGGCATGGCAACCCCCTCTAGTATTCATGCCTGGAGAATCCCATGGACAGAGGAGCCTGGTAGGCTACAGTCCACGGGGTCACAAAGAGTCAGACATGACTAAAGCAACTTAGTATATACCAGTAGTTACATATTCAGGAGAGGAAAAGCAAGCAGAAGGGATGTCTCTCAACACCAAACTAAAATTACAACCCTGAGACTCTTTTCTCTTTCTATATTGATCCCTTGAGATCACCTTGAAACCCTGGAGTAGCAAGTGAGAACCATGTTATCCATCCCCAAGGTCAGGCTCTGCTATCTCTCTCACCAGGGGTCTGTGAAAAACCTGCCGATAAGTCACATTGGAAGGCTTGCTCAGAGAGCTTTTGAAAGAAGCTCATGGACTGGTACCTTGCAATGTGGGGTCTTTTGCACAAAGACACACATGAGCTCTGGACAATCTTTGTTTAATGTAGACAAATAAATTTTGTGCTCATCTTGCTCATCCAGCCAGAGGACACTTCCACAAGGTTCCTCTGTCCAGGGTAGCTTTGCTGGGACCGATCCTCTGGCTTTGGTGCCCCACATTCATGGCATTTTCTTTACAAACTGGTAATTTTCAGTATGAGATCTATGGTGGTTATTCTCATCTACTGTGTGAGATCATTGAGAACAGGGCAAAGGATGGTATATTAGTCACTGTTTCTGTGACAGATGCTTAAAGACTAGATAAAATGCAGACACTGACTTACATTTATTAAAAATGTCCAAATATGGAACATTTTTAAAAATCACTTGTCTTACACACTTGCATTAACATTGTTTCCATCATTTTCTAGTTTCCTGTGGGGCTGCTGTGCTGATTCCATCCCCTCCCTCTGGTCTGTGGCCATGGAGGGAGCATCTCCATCTCCTACAAAGCCATCTCATCTCATCCTCAGTAATGGACACACTTCCCCACCCTGCTTCCAGCACAAACCGCACACTCTCCTCCCCTGCTGATCACAGGGGGTCCCCTCGCTTCCTGGGGTCCCAGCCCGGCCCAATGTCCGTGGGTCTGGGATGGATTTCACACTCACACTCACAGTGTGGAGACTGCGGACTCTGCACATGACTTCTGCGCACAGAGCGCTCACTGGGACCTGCACATGTAATGGTCCAGCCCTTGGGCTTACTGAGCAGCTGCTTCCCTCAGAGAATCGGGGTCTGAGCAGCTGCTCCTCTTAGAGAACAAGCTGTGGGAGGAGGAAATGGTGGGGAGCCCTAGAAGGAGGTGGGAACACCCTCAGGTCCAGAGACCTGGAGTCCCTGACAGGAGTTCCCCAGGGTCTGGACCACTGGCTGAGATGCTCACAAATGGCTTCATGCTGACTCTCCCTCAGCTCTCAGCATCACTGACCCTGAAGGACCCACCACCTGCTCTCCAAACCCCAGGAACACAGCCCTGACTTCACTGCCAGACTCAGAGACACTTGTTCATAGACAGGGTCGGGATCTCAGGGAAGGACTGGTCAGTGGGTCTGAGAAAATTCTTTCCCTCAGTCTCTTTGATGGAAAATTCTCGTTTCAGAAGCTTAATCATTCTGATATTTAACTCAGAATTTGAAAAATATTTGTATGGTAAAAATATAAATCTATGATGAAAATTCAAATTAATCTGAGTGTCATGCAGAGTAGCCAAATGTATTCAACTAAATTTGCTTCTGAATTTGCTGGCTTTTAATCATCCCCATGCCTTCTGTGTTCTGCATTCATCTCAGCTATGTCTTTCTGTCTTGAGCTCTCCTATTTGCAATTTCCCTGAAGTTAGACTTGCTTTTCCCCTAACTCTCAGATGGGTTGGGAGTAGTTATTGACTTAAAATTATAAGACTGAGGCTTTTCCAGATAGTGATACAATCAAATCTTCATCATTTGGTCATTCCAAATATCTGCCCTTTTTTCCTGTATGCTATTTTACCCCAGTGAAATTGAAAGAGGAGAAAGAGACAGTGTTTTAAACCATATTTATATATATATACCCACCACATAATCTTGGAAACTAAGCCATGTTAAAGAGAAGTGTAATATGAGGGAGAAATTTCTAAGATATTAGGAAACTGGTAGAGAAATAGAAAGTAATATTTAACTGTGTTTCTTTGCTTCTCAGGTGGCTCACTGGTAAACACTCTACCTGCCAATGCAGGAGATGTGGGTTTGATCCCTGTGTCAGGAAGATCCCCTGGAGAAGGAAATAGCAACCTACCCTACTATTCTTGCCTGGAGAGTCCCATGGTCAGAGGAACCTGGAGGGCTACAGTCCTGCTGCCGCTGCTGAGTCGCTTCAGTCGTGTCCGACTCTGTGTGACCCCACAGACAGCAGCCCACCAGGCTCCCCCGTCCCTGGGATTCTCCAGGCAAGAGCACTGGAGCGGGGTGCCAGTGCCTTCTCCAATGCATGAAAGTGAAAAGGGAAAGTGAAGCCGCTCAGTTGTGTCCTACTCTTAGCGACCCCATGGACTGCAGCCCACCAGGCTCCCCCGTCCCTGGGATTTTCCAGGCAAGAGTACTGGAGCGGGGCGCCATTGCCTTCTCCGGTACTGATAGGGATGGCAGACAAGATGGATACGGTGGGCGAGGGGAAGGTGTACATAGTGGATGTGGGCTCACGTTGTTGGCTGTTTGCACAGCCTCTATCCATGTCACCTGGACCTCTGTATTCATGGACATGGAAAGCAAATACTGGGGTAGTTATGTCACATTCTGGGGCCAGGGATTGAGTTGCCTGAGATGTAAGAACTCATTTGCTCAGAGATGTAAAAACCTTCCAGGGCTTGGTTATTAGGTGTCTGGTCTGTGGTCGCTGCTCTGTGAATGTTGATTTAACATGAGTTGCAATTACATCATGCCCATGTCCTTGGGTTTATCTACCGTCCTTTACCCCAGACTGCTAATCTCTGATCAGCCAATCTTCTCTTTGATTAACCAGCTACCCTGAAATTGCTGTAAACTCTTATTTTGGGCCACTTCTCTGTCCAGTTTAAGATGATATCTATGTGCACTGTTGAAATACCTGCTAGCTTAACATCTTGTTTCACCCCTGCCATTAACTGGGCTGTAGTGTGGGAATTATACATCTTTATTCAAACCAACACATGATGTCAACTTAGACTTGGAGAAAGCCTGGATACTCTTCACTTTGTTTTCCCGTGTGGAATTAGCTGATTCACCACTCCCATAAAGCCCAAATATAAGGTGATATGGAAACCTGAGATACCTGTCCATTGAGATGAAGTACGCCTGCTGAATTTGAGATCCAATCCTATAAGAACCACCTCCAGCCTAAGATAGATTGCCATTGAGACCCATCCATACTGAGCCTCTGTTGGATCCGAAACTCAAAGGTTTTAACAGACAGCTCAATCACACAGCTGCTCATTGTTTTATAGACTAGTATATAGAGGTCCCTGACATTCTGGGAGCTGATATTTTTTTAATCAATGCTAGTTTTTCTGTTTGTTTTTGATCACAGCATGGTTTTTCACTAGAACCCTAGAAATCTATGATGTGACTATATATCAGCAGTTTTCAGACTGCGCACACAGCATTGTTGTCTAACACAGATGCAGCCTCACCACGTGATGTGGTCCAAATGGTGGAGCCAATCACAGTGCTGCCTGAGCCTGAGCAGAGTCCTTTCCTGTCCTGCACCCACATGATGGAGCAGCACTCGCAGCAGCAGATGGGTGGGATGGAGTGATGTACTCACTGAGGTCATGTGTTGTCTCAACACTCCACAGAAGCATCAAAAATACTGTATTTCACTGTTAGTGGCCCTAGAAACAAGATACAGCTTGTTGGTCTCTAAAAGGATAAGCCAGCATGCCTTAGACATGTGGATCCCCAACATAGTAATGTGGCAGACTCATGAATTTTGGAAAGACTTGCACTTTACTTTATGGAAGACATATATTTTTGCAAGTCAACCTGAGTCTTAGCAATTTCTTGCTGGTCAAATCTACTTAATGTATTGTTCAATAAGGCTTGTGTAGTGGAATTAAGTGTAGGATGTCCAGATCATCAAGGTTTCCTCAGCCTACACTGTGACAGAGACAAAGACAGTTAACACCATGATGAGCCAGTACTGGAGATGTGACCAATTTCAGGTGCATCATAGGTGAATACAAACTATTCCAGGGGTGTCTTAGATCCTATGTCTTCACTCTGTTGCTTTGCCATGTATGCAATCAAGTAAGGACAAAACTTTCCAGGTATTATGTCACAAACTGCCACTAGATGGCAGACAAACACCACAATAAACAAGTGTCCTTGGCTGCTGCTGCTGCTGCTGCTAAGTCGTTTCAGTTGTGTCCAACTCTGTGCGACCCAGAGACAGCAGCCCACCAGGCTCCCCCGTCCCTGGGATTCTCCAGGCAAGAACACTGGAGTGGGTTGCCATTTCCTTCTCCAGTGCATGAAAGTGAAAAATGAAAGGGAAGTCACTCAGTCGTGTCCGACTCAGCAACCCCATGGACTGCAGTAGGAAATACTGAGAAAGTTAACAATGATACTGTCCCATTTTCAGCATGAAGCTCGCAATGCTTGAATGGGTTCAGGTGTGACCTGGGGAAGAGCTGCAGCTATGCTGAGTGGTGCAGAAACCCTCCGTGTGTCCTGTGCACTGTGGCTATAAGGGTGACGTTGGTCCCACCCCGTTGAGATGATTGTGTCCTCAGAGCCCATCTCTACCTTCTAAGCAGGATCAATCTCAGGAGACCATATTTCTAGAGCTGCTGAAGCTGACCTTGTTGGCTAAAGATTTGAAACTGGACTTCATGGACATCCTCAAGTACCGTTTAATCACAACCCACTTGTAAAGGTAAATTTGGAATCTGTCTTTCTCATCTAATTTCAATCCACAGTGAAGCTAAAAATGTGGCAGAAACTCTGGCCACAGCCATAGCAGCCTCCCCCTTCTGTCCAATCCCCACTTCTGCCCTGCTCTGCATGGAGCCTGCATGTGCTTGGTACATGAGTAAATGCGTGAAGCCTTCCTAAGGCCTAAGCTCTGGACTTCTCTGATCATTTGAACTTAAAATTTTTAAGTTTTGATTCTTTGAACTTGAATCGATATAAATGGGTAGAAAGTTGAAAATAACATATTTCACCCCCAAAACCATCAAATCACAGGAAATATTAAGGAATCGTTGTTTAAAATAAATCAGGTTTTAAAATTGGATAAACATAACAATTGTAGGCCTCAGATTGTCTGACTCAACACAGTTCTGACATGAAAGTTCATAATTTCATAAAATTTTCCAAAGGTTTAAATTGAAATCATTAAAACCCCTTAACCTGAAGCATAAATTAAATCTGTAAATAATCTTTGTGATGAAACTTTGAATATTATTTTGTTCAGGAATGGGAGCAGAAGAAACAAAGGATGAGAGAACACATACACACACTCAAACACAGTCTCTCAAGCATTGTCTAACAAATAGAAGACTGGCGAATTTGGCAACAGAAATGGTCTACGTGTTGTATTCACATACATTTCAAAATCCCTTCCATATTTTACATTATAAGATTTTCACCATCTGTAGAGACCACGTACTGCTTTCATGGGAATTTTAGAGAACAATTCCCAGGGAATAAAAAGTACTAAACTCTATCAAGTAACACTTTTCTGATCTAACAGTGGTCTATGTTAACAACTGATCACCGAGTCCTCAAGGACACAGAAAACACAAAAATCTCCACAAGCAGACTGGCTTCCCACTGTGTGTTGCAGACACAGCTCCTCTATCTTTGCAGCCACAACAGGAGGGTTTGGGGACTCCCTGGTCTCGTGACCCTGATGGCAGAGGTGGTTTCATCTTCATCCACCGTTCCCTCCTGCAGCTCACAGCAACTCCAGGGGATGTGGCCTTGGTCTTCATCCTACTTTGGAGAGCACTGATATTCCTGGATTTGGGCTGAACCTGGCTTTTGAGTTCATCCTGGTCAGACTCCAACCCCAGGGATGTTCTTTCTAACTGGAGAAAGAATCAGTGACTGTTGGTGAGATAACCAGGACTGGCGTCACTGGATATATGAATGGCTTCCTGCTCTGGTCCAGCAGTGGCTCCACCCCCAGGATGGGCACCCACCACTTTTGCTGCAGCATCCCATCCTGGGCTCCCGCAGGCCTGTGTCCATGCCCTATCCACACTGCATGGCTCCAGTCTCGTGTGCAAGGCTTCCATCTTCACCTTCCTCCGAGGTTGTCTTCCTCCCACTTCTTGAGCCCCATCACCCTGCACCTGCCCTGAGAACTGCCAGCTCTTAGGACGCGGGGGTGGGGAAAACATGCAGAGCTGCAAACAAATGGATTCGAGGACATCAAATCAGTCATTGGCCGGGAGAAGACCATAGCTCCTCCACCCATGGGATTCTCCAGGCAAGAATACTAGAGTGGGTTGCCATTTCCTTCTCCAGGGGATCTTCCCGACCCAGGGATTGAACCCAGGTCTCCCACAGTGCAGGCAGAAGCTTTAACCTCTAAGCCACCAGGGAAGCCCCCCTGAAGGCAGTAGCTTGGGTTAAAGTGAAAGAAAGACATGAACAGTCATTCAAGGAGGTTAGGACACACACAGCATGGATGTGTATAAAGGCATTTGGAGTTAGAACATCGCTGAAAATTGTCAGGTATGGAGGGACTAAGTCCCTGCCTTAGTGGCCTTGCAGGACATGTTGGGACAGAGCAGTCAGTATGGAGGTCACAGTGGTCAGCTGGGATAACAGGGAGCAATGGAGATGCTTGGAATCTGGGCGCTTACTGACCAGTCGTGACACACACATTTTACTGTTCTTCTACCTCACTGCCTCTTACACTGCCTCTCTAACTGGTGGTAATGACAATTTCTCCCACCAAGAATACCAAGGAATCCAGCAAGAGGAAGCCTCTGTGGCTCCAAATATCCACTGGCATCAAATAAAAGGAGCCTGTTTAATTCCTTTGAGTGTCGTACCTGGTCCAGACCCTGTCTTAGAAGGAGAGAGACCAAGAAAGCATGTCATGGATCCTGAAGAAATCAAAAGAACCCTGTACTCACAGGAGAGTGGATTGAGTGTGTCCCGTGACCCCAAGGGGGGAAGTAACTCTCTGAGGCAAGCGTGTGCTGCCTGTGGGACCCAGACCCAGGCACTTCCAGCCCCTGCGTTGTTACTGAGCTCAGCCAGCCCTGCAGCCTCGCCCAGCCCTGCATGCCCTGCTGATGGACATGTTTCCAGAGCACAGCTGACTGCCCTGGACACTTCCTCATAGTCTGGACACAGCCTGGCAGGAGTCCGCGTCCAGGTCAGGACGCACAGTGAACGTGAGGGCCCCAGGCAGCTCCTCGGTCTCCTGCTCGTCTGGCTCCCAGGAGAGGAGGGAAGACACTGGGGGATTGTTTAGTCCAGTGTGGTCAGTACTTCTTGGCCATTCAGGGAAGTCCTCTTATAACTTGATTAACCTTGTGGAGATATGCTTTTGTGTTTCCAGTCTCAGCTGCCAGGTGTGACCTCCAGATGATTCAGTCTCTATCCTCCCTGTCTGCATCTCTAGGAGACAGAGTCTCCATCACTTGTCAGGCCAGTCAGAGTGTCAGAAATAATTTACAGTGGTATCAAGAGAAACCAGCGAAAGCTCCTAAGTTCCTCAGCTATGACACAACCAGTGTGTACACAGGGGTCCCATCCTGGTTCAGTGGCAGTGGATCTGGGACAGTTCACACTTTCACCACCAGCAGCTTAGAGGCTGATGATTTTGCAGCTTATTACTGTAAACAGGATAACAGTAGACATCCCACGGTATTACACACCCAAACATAAACCAACCAGGAGAACAGATGGGTGAGGCTGGGCTGCCCTAGCTCCTCTAGGTACCTTCATCTGCTCAGAGCATTTCTCAAATGCAGCCACGTATGCAAGTTACTGATTTATGGAAAAAGCAAGAGAGTTCCAGAAACACATCTATTTCTGCTTTATTGACTATGCCAAAGCCTTTGACTGTGTGGATCACAATAAACTGTGGAAAATTCTGAAAGAGATGGGAATACCAGACCACCTAGCCTGTCTCTTGAGAAATCTGTATGCAGGTCAGGAAGCAACAGTTAGAACTGGACATGGAACAACAAACTGGTTCCAAATAGGAAAAGGAGTACGTCAAGGCTGTATATTGTCACCCTGCTTATTTAACTTATATGCAGAGTACATCATGAGAAACACTGGGCTGGAAGAAACACAAGCTGAAATTAAGATTGCCGGGAGAAATATCAATAACCTGAGATATGCAGGTGACACCACCCTTATGGCAGAAAGTGAAGAGGAACGAAAAAGCCTCTTGATGAAAGTGAAAGAAGAGAGTGAAAAAGTTGGCTTCAAGCTCAACATTCAGAAAACTAAGATCATGGCATCTGGTCCCATCACTTCATGGGAAATAGATGGGGAAACAGTGGAAACAGTGGCAGACTTTATTTTGAGGGGCTCCAAAATCACTGCAGATGGTGACTGCACCCATGAAATTAGAAGACGCTTACTCCTTGGAAGAAAAGTTATGAGCAACCTAGATAGTATATTCAAAAGCAGAGACATTACTTTGTCGACTAAGGTCCATCTGGTCCAGACTATGGTTTTTCCTGTGGTCATGCATGGATGTGAGAGTTGAACTGTGAAGAAGGCTGAGCGTCTAAGAA
This sequence comes from Madoqua kirkii, assembly GCA_006408675.1. Classification (NCBI taxonomy): domain Eukaryota; kingdom Metazoa; phylum Chordata; class Mammalia; order Artiodactyla; family Bovidae; genus Madoqua; species Madoqua kirkii. The sequence goes on from SJYC01057652.1 coordinate 113,522, forward strand.
TTGATGCTTTTGAACTGTTTTGTTGGGGAAGACTCTTGAGAGTCCCTTGGACTGCAAGGAGATCCAACCAGTCCATTCTGAAGGAGATCAAGCCTGGGATTTCTTTGGAAGGAATGATGCTAAAGCTGAAACTCTAGTACTTTGGCTACCTCATGTGAAGAGCTGACTCATTGGAAAAGACTCTGATGCTGGGAGGGATTGGGGGCAGAGGATGAGATGGCTGGATGGCATCACTGACTCGATGGACCTGAGTCTGAGTGAACTCTGAGAGATGGTGATGAACAGGGAGGCCTGGCGTGCTGCGATTCATGGGGTCACAAACAGGTCATAGAATTTGTGATTTACAGAGGGTAAATCCTACCATAAAAATCCTACCCATAAAGAAACAATAGAATCAAAGATGTTTCCTCTTTTTTTATATACACTTGATCTTAGCCAAAAGGCCGAGAGGCGATTCCTCTTTATATTTATAATACAATAAAATATTTGGTGCTATTACCTGGAATAATAGATTTCTAAACATTCTAATAAACAGCTTCAGACTTCACATAAGGCTGTAAGGATTCCGGAATAGACAGCCAATCTGTGGGGGGAAAGTATTCCTAATTAACTAGGATAAGTATTCCGAGTGAGAGCATTTATTTTTTATTCATGTATTTATTTTTAATGTCTGACTCTTTTTCTCTGATTGATCAGGCCTTGCTCTAGAAAGATAAAGATGCAAATTTCTGGAAGCACTGAAAGATGGGACTGCTAGTACTTCAAAGTGCATTTGGGCTTGGGATCCCTGGCTTCTGGCCAAAAGTGAGTAAGTAGATGAGAAGTTCACTCCTGTGAGGCCAATGCTTTCTTAAGGCAGAAAATCACTGTTCTCACTTACTTATGTAGGCCGTGTATTTTTATTGTAAGATAAGGAAGGACCACTAAATACTTCATTCATCCCTAGTGTCTTTTCTATTCTGAACTTTCCATTTGTGTTAACCAGAGAGGAAAAGTAGTTACTGAGAATTTAGTTGGTTCAGATATCAGTATATGTGATTTAATTTGTTTTTTTTTCCCCAGAATGTCTTGAATATCTTTTTCAAAATTATAGGAATTTCTTTTGACTTTAAGTGTGAAGTGTTAGTTGCTCAGTTGTGTCTGACTCTGTGCAACCCCATGGACTGAAAGCCCACCAGGTTCCTCTGTGCATGGAATTCACCAGGCAAGAATACTGGAGTGGGTTCCATTTCCTTCTCCAGCAGAACACGTAGGCTCAGGGATCAAACCCACATCTCCTACATCCCACACTGGCAAGCGGTTTCTTTACTACTAGTGCCACCTGGGAGGCCTCTTTTCCTTGGTTTATTGATCCTTACTGAAGGAAAATAAGAGTAACTATGCTAAAGCCTGTTATAAGAATTAAATAAATGAATACATACAAAATACTGTATGACTAATCAAGTTTATAAGTGAAAGTGAAACATGAGTGAAAGTGTTAGTCGCTCATTCGTGTCTGATTCTTTGCATCCCCTTGAACTGTAACCTTCCCAGCCCCTCTGTTCGTGGAATTCTCCAGGCTCTCACTCAGTAAATACTTGTTACCATTGTCAATTTGCTTCATCTTGTAATTATGTAGATACAATCTTTCCCATCATATTTTTATTTCAGATCATTCCATAGATTGTCATTATCTTCTGAAACTCCCACTTTGTCAAGTGGTGGAATAGCTTATTTCCTACAATCTAAAAAGAAATGTACACATTTGGAAAAAGAAATATATATATGTGTTGTGAGGTTTAGTTGGTAAGTCATATCTGACTCTTCGTGACATCATGGACTACAGCCTGCTAGGCTCATCTGTCCAAGGGATTTCTCAGATAAGAATACTAGAGTGGGTTGTCATTCCTTTCTCCAGAGGATCTTCCCCTTAGCAGAGATCGAACCCATCCCTCCTGCACTGACACAGGCAGGTGGAGTCTTTACATAGACACCAAGGGGGTTCCGGGTAAGAAGGAGTTTGATCTCATTTTTAATATTTGTTCATCAACACCTCTCAGTCTATTCTCCTGTTTTCCGTTTTGCCCCATATGTGTGCAATTACCACAGGGAAACTCAAAACTCACAAACCCAGGTCCATACAAGGTCCCTCCACAGCCCTATACAAGCCCAAACTTCTGCCTCTCTCTATCCATCCTGGTCCTGCTTGTGCCCACCTTATTCCATCTGGAATTTCCTTATGTCAGTGATAGTCTTTCTCTCAAAAAAAATATAGATGTGGGGACTGTCTGGAAGCTCAAGATAGTTTTTAATAATTAATTCTATCTATTCCCAGGATTGACAGCATACTAGTAAAGAGAGAATGTACGGAAATATTAAGAAATAGTGACGCGTAGGGACCTGAGCCTAATTTAACTCTCTGTGAAGTCACTCAGTCGTGTCCGACTCTTTGTGACCCCATGGACGGTAGCCTACCAGACTCCTCTTTCCATAGGATTTTCCAGGCAAGTGTACTGGAGTGGGTTGCTATTTCCTTCTCCAGGAGATCTTCCCAACCCAGGGATCGAACCGAGGTCTCCCACATTGTAAGCAGACGCTTTACTATCCGAGCCACCAGGGAAGAGCTCTCTGTAATGTCCCTTAAACATATTGCTGTCTCAGTAACAGCTGCTCACAAACTGAACATCTCAAAGAAAGGAGAAGGTGGAGGCCTCAAAGTCAAACACAGCTTTCAACAGTATCTCTGACCCTGATTCCCTGGAGGAAGCAGCTGCTCAGCTGAGCCCACGGGGAGGGGTGTGTTTAGGAGCGTACATGTACAGTTCTCATTGAAGGTTCTGTGCACCAAAGTCACGTTCAGGGTTCCTAGTCTCCACACAGGGCACATTTTTCTCAGCAATAAAATTAGTCTCCAAGGACCACAGAGAAAGTTGGATCCTGATTAACACAAAGCCTTCAGGTAGAATGGGGGAAGGGCCACACACCTGGGAGAGGAGATGAACCAGGAAGAGCAAGGAATCACCAGGCTGAGGGCCAGCCTCAAAGTCATGTCTCCCTGATTGGATGAAAGTGATCAACAGCTAGCATGTTGCCAGAATCGAAAGTAAATTATTTCTGAGTGACAAAAATCATTTCAGAGTCTAAAATCATCTCTAACATTTTTAGGGAAATTATGTCCGTTAATCTACATTTACATTAAGTGTATACGCTACAGCCTCACTTTTATTAAAACACTGAGGCACATATTATCAAGGGGAAAAATATTCAGTTTGAGAGAAGGTAGTCAACACAGGTGGAATAAAATGGACATCGAGACAGAGCCAAAGGATCTGTAGCTATGAGGGAGATTACTTTTGTATGTGATAAGATGTAGAATAGTTTCATGAAGCCACAAACTTTTAAAAATGATCAGGAAGAATTAGGTACCTACATCAACAAGACACTTGACTGAACTGCTTCCAGTGCTTGGTTGCTCTGGGTCCAGTCAGTGGTAGATACTCTGCAAAATGTTGGCATCACACCAGGTTATAATTGCATCATGCCCACATCCTTAGGTTTAGCTACATCCTAAAGATATTTCAGTCATTGCTAGGTTACATATACTTAAAAATAAATAAAAATTTACATGGAACTACAGGTAGGTTAAAAAAACATCTACCTGAATAAAGCACATTCATTTTTTTTCCTTCATAACTACTCTTCCATATTTGCATTCACGCTAAGTTCCCTTCTTTCCCAGTTCCTCCTGGGGCTACTGTGCTGACTCCGTCCCCTCCCTCTGGTCTGTGGTCGTGGAAGGAGGCATCTTTATCTCTTGCAAGGCCACCTCATCTCATCCATAGTAATGGACACACCTGCCATCCCTCCTTCCAAAACAAACCACACACACTCCTCATCCACTGACATAGGGGGTCCCCCAAGCTCCTGGGGTCCCATCCTGGCCCAGTGGCCATGGGTCTGGGACGGATTTCACACTCACACTCACCAGTGTGGAGACTGAGGACCCTGACCATGACTTCTGTGCACAGAGCCTTCAATGGGAACTGTACATGTACGTTCCTAAACACACCCCTCCCCTGTGGGCTCAGCTGAGCAGCTGCTTCCTCCAGGGAATCAGGGTCAGAGCAGCCGCTCCTCTCAGTGCAGGACAATCTCGGGGAGGAGGAAATGATGGGGAGCCCTGGAAGGAGGTGGAAACGGCCTCAGATCTCGCGCCCAGGAGCCTCTGTCATGAGCTCCCCAGGGTCTGGACCGCTGGTTGAGATGCTCACAGACAGCTCCATGATGACTTTCCTTTGGCTCTCAGCATCACTGACCCTGGAGGACTGGCCACCTGCCCTCCAGCCCCAGGAGCACAGGCCTGTCCCACCATGATTTCACCACTAGACTCAAAGACATTTGTTCATAGATAGGGTCGGGGCCCCAGGGAGGGACTGGTCTCTGGTTCTGAGAAAACTCTTTCCCTCAGTCTCTCTGGCGGAAATCCCAAGTCTGGAGAATCTTAATCATCCTGATGTATATTCTCTTAAAATCTGGAAATTATCCTCATATTAGAAACAAATAACATGATGAAATTTAACCGTCATGTGGGTATCATGTAGTCACAGCTCCTAGTTTGTTAACTGAATCTGCTTCTGAATTTCCTGGCTTTGAATCATGCTCATGCCTTCTCTGTGCTCCACCCGTCTCAGCTCCTGCTTCTGTCCTAGACTACCATGACCTCAGGTTTCCCTGAAGATTGACATCTCCCCTAACTCAGAATGCCTGTGTCCTTGGCTGGAATAGTTAGTGGTTTTCAAAGTGTAATAGTGAGGCATCTGTAGAGTGTGACATAGTTTATATTTTTATCCAGATAGTGATATATGTCAACCTTCATGTGTTGTATACTTAATATATCTGCCCATTCTTCCTGTATGTTTTTTTAACATCATCAGTTAAATTGAAAAAGAACAAATCCAGAGTTTAAAGCTCAGCTCCTGGGGCTCCTCCTGCTCTGGGTCCCAGGTAAGGACAGAGGGGGATGAGAAGGAGGATGGGGGGTGAGTTCTGGGGGCAGCACTGCTCTCCATGTGTCTTTGCCCCCATGTTAGATGCATACCTCACCCTCTGTTAAGGGCATGTGATATTCAGCAATATGAGAATGAGGGTAAATACAGAGGAAACAAGTAAGTGCTCTGGCAAACCCTGTGAGATACAAACTGTGGGCAAGCATGCATGACTCCTAGAGACCTCTTTTTACATTGTGAATCGTGGATTATTTTGAAACTAGAAATTTTGGATATTAATCAGAATTAAAAAGAAATAATAATTTAGCCTGAAGTAAACTGGGAAATTCTGAAAACAACTTCTCAGTTTTGTCTGAAATCTTGTACTTTTCTCTAATTCTTTTAGGATCCAATGGGCTACTGTCCTGACCCAGACTCCACGCTCCCTGTCTGTCACCCCTGGAGAGATGGCCTCCTTCTCCTGCAGAGCCAGTCAGAGTGCTCAGAATAGATATGGAGACGATTTTTTGCACTGGGATGTGCAGAAGCCCAGCCAGTCGCCACAGCTCCTGATCTATGCAGCTTCTAAACGGGCCTCTGGAGTCTCAGACAGGTTCACTGGCAGTGGGTCAGGGACAGATTTCACCCTAAAATCAACAGGGTGGAAGCTGAGGATGCTGGAGTTTATTATTGCCAGCAAAGTAAAGAAACTCCTCCCACAGTGATTCAGCCCCGAACATAAACCCCCTCTCCTGGCCCAGCTGCTCACATATGTTGACTGTGCAGTCAGCAGGCGGGCAGAGTCTGTGTAGGAGGAAGATGCTGGAGAACCAGGGGAACAGAATGCATCTGAGGGCTCAGGAAGGTGATGAAGTGTCTTTGCTCAACTTCAGACAAGGGAGGGTCTAAGTGCCCTCTGAGCCAACAGACCTGAGGGGGGAGAGGTGAGTGAGAGGTCATCCTACTTTCCCCCTCGTGTACAGTGACGTGTAGAATCAATACAGTTAGTATATCAGGGAGACAATGAGGCAGATTTGTAGCAGAATAGGTGGTGGGATTTTTAGGGAGATAAAATATCATAATATTAAAAAACAGTTTTTTCCACTTTCTGCACTTTCTGAATCTCCTTTTTCCTACATATCTTCCTATTTCTTCATCACGTGTCAGATCACAGTCTCTACAAGCAGTCCCCAGACAGAATTAGTGGGAAAGTTTTAGTGAAAATTTCAAGTTATGAATGTTCAAATTTTTTTTGAAATGACAACAAGCACAATATCCTAATGCTAACATTAATTGTCTCAATTAACTTTCAGAGAAAAAAAATATGAGTATTAGAATTCCTTAACCTGGGTTAAAAAAAATGTTTTTTAGTAACATTAACTGGAAGGAGTAGGGTATAGAATTTATACCAAAGAACATTGGAAGGATACAGAATAATATGCCAAGTTCTTTTTCTCACAAGTTAAGAATTTTCAGCTGTGGGGAGACTGCAGGAATGGAAACGTGAATGGAATCGAGTCGACACACACAGCTGAGCTTACTGCTCTTTTATTCAGTGGGATTAAAAATGATGGTGCTGTTGACGACTGATAAGAAGAACCTAGAGAGAAAACCCAGTATGTTCCTTATGGAATCACAAAGAGGAAGGGCCATCTGCCTGGTTTCCTGGGTGTGTATGCTGCTGCTAAGTCGCTTCAGTCATGTCCAACTCTGTGCGACCCTGTGGACTGTGGCCTTCCAGGCTCCTCTGTCTGTAGGATTCTCCAGGCAAGAATACTGGAGAGGTTTGCCATGCCCTCCTCCAGGGCATCTTCCCAACCCAGGGATTGAAACCATGTCTGTTATGTCTCGCATTGGCAGGCGGGTTCTTCACCACTAGTGCCACCTGGGAAGCCCCTGTTGTGTCTCGGCCACTGCACATGTCACAGGAAATGAGTGTGTGGCCAGGTACTGAGATCTTCCATCATCAAGGGCTCAGTGATGTTCCTGTGCAGAGATCCAAGGTCATGTCACCTAGTCACCGTTACCTTAACTCAGCCGAGCAATCTCCAGACATACTTGCTCCTGAAGGTGGTCCAGCAGAGGCCATGTGATTGCGTTGGGGAGGTGCTACCATCAGTGACAGGGAATGTCCAAAGAGTGCAAAACCTGGCAGATGCCGAGGAGATGGAGACCAGCTTCCAGCATTCAGACAAGTATTAAAGATGCACATAGCAGCCTTGCATAAAGAAAAAAAAATGTCTGAATAAGTAGGAGGTTTCTATTTTCTGACCCAGCACCTCTAGCCTGCCTGCTGACTCAGATTTCAGGACTCTCCTCTCTCATGGAAGTTACCTTATGAGGCCTCAAATCTCAGGTGGATTTATGGTTTCCAGCTGGGTTGGTGCACTTGACCCAAGTCAGAGCTTCTGTCCACATGAAATTTTGGAAAACAATATAAGAGCAAAATGTTAGGTAAACATTAGCTCAACAAGAAAGGAATGTTTTTTACTTTGTTATTTCAAGTCATCTAATTCTTACACTTTCCATTTTCCCCTGATATTATACAAATATGAATTTTCCACTTTACATTTTCTTTATTGGTAACTTTTTCAGTGGCTAGATCTCCAAACTGTCCAACATTCATGGAGATTTTGGAGAAGGAAATGGCAACCCACTCCAGTACTCTTCCCTGGAAAATTCCATGGATGGAGGAGCCTGGTAGGCTACAGTCCATGGGGTTGCGAAGAGTTGGACACAGCTGAGCAACTTCACTTTCACTTTTCACTTTCATGCACTGGAGAAGAAAATGGCAACCCACTCAAGTGTTCTTGCCTGGAGAATCCCAGGGACGGGGAGCCTGGTGGGCTGCCGTCTATAGAGTCACACAGAGTCAGACACGGCTGAAGTGATTTAGCAGCAGCAGCAGCAGCATGGAGATTTATGTCACATTTTTATCAGGATCACTTTAGCAGGAGCTTAGAAACATGGTAACATATTGTCATAAAAACAAAAAGTTCAAACAATAAATAAATACTTTGGGTTCACATGAATGTTCATTTCCTAAAAGTGCATCTGACTCCTGTTTCTAGTGATAGATGTATAGAATGTGAATACTTCAAATAGATCTCATTTTAAGAAATGCTCTAAAAATACTTCTGAGTTTATCACAGGCATGCTAGTCACATTCTCTGACATGGCGTGGATTGCATTAAATAATTTCAAATCCACCTGGACTACATAATACTTTCTGGTTAAGGGGATAAAACTTATTAGAGGTCATTCCTTTCCAGATAATGGATTTCATGGTAAGTGCAATTAAAGCTGGATTCTTGATTATAATAGAAATTTTAAGAAACGGTATACATAGAGAATTTGTAACACATGCAGAGAACCCCTGGACTTCAGGAGATATTTCTACACGTATTCACAGTAGGAACAGTTTTATACCAATTCAGTTGACTTCTTGCTACCATCATCAGTGAGGAGCCTGGAGATGCTACACATTTTTCTCTGAGCAGGAAACTCACTGGATCCTGAATGGTGTATAAAGATCCAAACACAAACTTACCGTAGAGACTCAGCTTCTCATGGTGGCAGGAGCAGCTGCAGTGCCCAGAGGATGGGCCGACACCAGGATTGGTTGACACCAGGATGGGCTGACACCAGGATTGGTTGACACCAGGATGGGCTGACACCAGGATTGGTTGACACCAGGATGGGCTGACACCAGGATCGGTTGACACCAGGATGGGCTGACACCAGGATGGGCCCTAGTGGAAACGGCCTTGCAGCCTCAAGAAAGAGACCATGAGCACCTCGGTCACAGGCACCGAGTCCTCGTTTAGTAAACAGAGATCAGGGCATCACTAGGACAGCCTCCCACAGCCTCTTCCTTCCTTCTGACTAAGGGAGCTCATGCCCCAGAGTCCCTCCAGGGAAGGGCTGCCATGTCCCCCCTGGATCGTCCACTAGGTTCCCTGATGTGTTTCCTGTTGCTCAGCAGGCTGACCTCTGACTGTCGGTTATGTCCAGATGGCTGATGTCTCTGATCAGCTCTCTGTGTCGGCACTGGCCCGGAGGCAGGGCTGCTCACACCGCAGGCTGAACCTACTGCACAGCCCTCTGAAATCTGGCAGATTCCATGTCACCTGGTCCATGAGCCCAACCAGTCCTCCTACGTGTGGACTATGTAGTGTCCAGAAGTCATAGAGGCTGTCAGACAATTCCTTTAAGAAAAAGACACACATTCAGAACCATGGAAAGTGATGCACATTCCAGTCTTGTTTATGGGACCCTTGAAAACTCTCTTACCATTGGGGGAAAACTTTCTGTGCAATTTGGTATCAAGTGTTCTTGTCCAGAAATATAATCTGGGCAGTACGTCCAACCAAGGGAGATCATCAACTACACAATGATGAGAAAATCACCAAGCAGCCCCAAAAGAGTCCAGACTAACTGCAGATGACTTTGTTTTGACATAATTTCTGAAATGGTGCTCTAGTTCAGTTCAGTTCAGTTCAGTAGCTCAGTCGTGTCCGACTCTTCACGACCCCATGAATCGCAGCACGCCAGGCCTCCCTGTCCATCACCATCTTCCAGAGTTCACTCAGACTCACGTCCATCGAATCCGTGATGCCACCCAGTCATCTTATCCTCTGTAGTCCCCTTCTCCTCCTGCCCCCAATCCCTCCCAGCATCAGAGTCTTTTCTGCCGGGAGCCAGCATGAGGAATCCCACCCGTGGCAAATGCCATGAGGAAGGAAGCCCGACAAAACGCAAAGGTGTGATCTGGCTTCAGGGGTTCCCCCTGGGTTTCCTGAACATCTACCCCCCAAAAACCAGAGTCTGCCTGCTTTATTATACTGTGCTTTCCACTCTCCTGACATTCTCTGGAAAAACTTAACTCAGGGCTTCAGTTAACAGTCTCCTGCATATAAAAGGAAGCTCTTGGTTTAAACCCCTTTGATGGCTTTCTAACTTACCTAACCCGGTCTGCCCAGACTTTTTACAACTTGTGAATTGTTTACAGCCCCCCAACTGCAAGAGGCACAAAGCTTAAAGCATCTTAAAGATATAGAGCCTTTTCTAAAGAGCTAAAAATTATATTGGTGATGGGTTTCACTGTTGAGTCAATAACTGCTGCCAGGCCTCCATATCCTTTATCTTTTAGGCACCTGGGAGGATATTAATCAATGTAATCGGGATATAGAAAAGGGAATATAGTAGTTTTGATGTCAGCAACACTAGACTTTTTAGTTAATTACTTTTTCCTGTTATAAATCACTGTACTACTTTTCCTTGTTATAAATTATTGTATCCTTGCTATGTAAGAATGTAACTTTATTTAATGCTTTCTGAGAGTGGCACCAGACTTTGGGAAGAACAACATTTTTAAGACAAAATAAGTCTTCTGGTTGACAAACCCTTATCAGAAAAGGGTCGTAAAATGTTAATTGGCCTTCCGGCCAGAAGATGATATAAATCACCTAAGACCTGTGTATACAACTAAGTATGCAGAGAAAAAGCCTGGGCTCAGTGAGTCAGGGCTACTGACCCTGCATAATTTTGTATCATTGATATCATTGTATCATTGATCTTTATGTGCAATAAAAAGTATAAACGGCATTTTCAGACAATAAAGGATGGACTAGTTTCTCAGATCAGCTTCTCAAACTGGTTTCTTGGAAATCTGGCTCCTCTCGTGTCTAATCTCTCTCTTTCTCTCTCTCCCTCCCTCTCCTTTTCAGGCTGAATTCCCATCTGGACCAGGAGGCTCATCACATCTACTTACATGCCCTGGCTTCTAAGATCCGTGAGAGAGGGAGCCCAAGGTGGGGCACCTTCCGATATTCAAATGGGTGCCAGTGGCCCAACACAAGTGGTGCAAATCTCTTGTCCTGAGGTTTTATTAGCTTTCCCCGTAAACCAAGTTATTAAAAATCTTTTCTCCACTAAATTTTCCTACTGTACTATTTTTTCTAATCTCTTTATGTTTCTAAATAAATAAGTTTTTCTCACCTACGCCATCTCCCCTTCGAATTCCTTGGATCCACCAGGGCAGGACCCCAGCACTTTTCCAATGAGTCAACTCTTCGCATGAGGTGGCCAAAGTACTGGAGTTTCAGCTTTAGCATCATTCCTTCCAAAGAACACCCAGGGCTGATCTCCTTCAGAATGGACTGGTTGGATCTCCTTGCAGTCCAAGGGACTCAGTTAGGAGGGTTTAAATTGGAATTATCTTCGTGTGTATCTGCTGTCCCCTGGTCCTTGTGTCAAAAGCACACCAGGAGGCAGTCAAGTCCATTTTCTAATACACGTTGCATGTTTTGTTCCTAAATTTCTTTTTATTTGCCTATCACCTTGAATATTTTGATGCTGCGAGGCTGGAACTTCACTTTATGCCTCCTCTCTCTTTCTCTTGTGCTCTCTCTAAATCTCTGTTTTCTTTTATTTCTGCAGTTCTTTAATAGGCATATTTTCTCACCTGCTTCTCATTCTCTCTTTTTTCTGTATGTTCTAAGTGTCATCAACTCCCAACACCGGAAGTGTAGCGACCAACACGAGTAGTTCAGCTTGTGTGTGAGTGCCCGGTGGCTTCAGCCGTGTCCGGCTCTTGTGATCCTGTGGCTGTAGCCCACCAGACTCCTCCGTCCATGGGATTCATCAGGCAAGAATGCTGGAGTGGGTTACCATGCCTTCCTCCACAATCTTCCTGACCCAGAGGTCGATCCTGAATCTCCTGCATTGAAGCTGGTTTCTTTACTGACTGAGCCACCAGGGAAGCCCAGAAGTTGAGTTTATACCAAGACAAATGATTTGACTGAATCTTGAAACATTATTGTCTGTTTCAAACAAAGAGGTGTTCTATGTTTAGGTTGATTGTGACCAGTAATTATTTGGTATATTTTTATAATAGAATAAACAAATTGTCCTCCTTATAAAATAATAAATTATTTTGCAACTATGACCTGAAATAATATATTTCTACACATTCTAATAACTGGTTTTATAATTCACACAGGCTGTGGGGATACCAGAACAGAGACACAACCTGTGGGATCATGGTGTTTCTGATTGACTAGGATAAAGATATGAAATGTGAGTAACATCTGCACAAGAAAGTTTCTAGCAATTTATCATAGACTATTCAGTTCAGTTCAGTTGTTCAGTCGTGTTCACTCTTTGCGACCTCATGAATTGCAT